>CAJQZM010039782.1:0-39054 GCA_907164665.1 Colias nastes
TTTTTTTTTATAATATTCCTTAAAGTACGAGGATGGTTCTTATGGAGAGAAAACGTAAACATGTACCACGGGCGAAGCAGGGATGGACCGCTAGTTGTGAATAAATACTATTGTACCTAATACGTAGGTATGTCCCTTTCACTATATTTTTGCTAGATCTAAACCCATAACCTTTTTGCAATGTCTCTATGTCTTTTACACTAAAAGAGCACTATCTGACTACCTAACCAAACGCTCATCATCAACGTCTGTAAAGCTAGAATGGTCAAGTGAGCAGAATCACTCGATGTTTAGGTCAAAATTTTGTGCTAATTTACTAAAGCACTAAATTTTGACCCAACCAACGAGTGATTCTGCTCACATTTGCTAATTTATTTCAATTAATATCTTATGGTAACAAATCAGTAACTGGCTTTTCTTTGTATAAACTGCTTTCCGAACCGGTGGTAACTAATTGCGATGTAATAACCACCTATAGAAGTTTTGTTAAATGAATAATGTTTACTATAATCAACTATACTAATCATCACGATTTCTCTATTTATTGATTTACTAAAGTTTGTTCACATTACAATGAAAAATAGTACCTATGTAAAACCCAGGAAATCTAAAACGGAAAAGCTACTGTATCAGTGTGTATATTTTTTACAAATTGTGGAACTGTAAAGACTCCTAGGATGCTAAATGAAATCTAAAAACAAACAAGCCTTATCAGCCATCGATATCATCTCAAATAGTTCTATTCACAGATTCTATATATAGCGATGGTAACATTAATTTTGAACTATTTAGTTTTTACAGTGCATCAGACTCGTATTCATTAAATTCATTCTCCCGCCAGCGCTCTTAGAAATTGCGCGCGGTTTTGGTTTTTTATTTTATTTTATTTTTCTGTCGTCTTTGGTGGCTAACCAGTGACTGTGTGGTAAGATAATTTTTTAAACTTAAACTTCTAAAAAACTTTTAAACAAGTTGAACTATAAATACACTGAAAACTTTTTAATTTACATATTGTAAACTTTATGTATTTCTGAACGTTTCTTGAAAGTAGCAAAAAAAATCGGAATGCCGATCGCCGTTGATCGATTATAATTTGTATTTATTCAAAGAACTGTAAAAATGTGTAACTATAGTTGTGCTTGTGTCAAGTATAGGTATCATGATTTTCTTTTTCTTGTAACAATAGTATAAATACATAATTATTACTTAAAAGAAAACACAACATTTAACAATTACGACACTATTACTCGGAATTTTAATTAGACTGAAATTGATTATCTATTAAAAATGAAAACAATAACCTAACTACCTACATAATACCTATTATCTAACTAACAAGTTTAATTTTTTTCACTCTGAAGAAATGTATTTTCACCGATCCTTGATACGTGTACAAAGTTTGAATAAAAACTGTCCGTTTAAAGAGGGTCAAAATTATTTTGCCCGAGTCGTAAAGGAGGTGGTTACATTGAAACATTAAATTAAACATACAGGGGCCGTATTATGACCTCTTATTTCCAGACAGTTTACGCCGTGAATTGAACTGACTGGCAAATTCATATTATGATCGCAATAACCAGCCATGATTAATTATGGTATATGAAATTGCCAGCCAGTTCAATTCACGGCGTGAACTGACTGGATCTTCATAGGTTAGGTCATAAATAAGGCCCCAGGTGATGCTAATAAAAAGCAGCATAAAGCAATAAACTTTATATGTAGCCTAGTTACTTTATTTAAATCTAATATGTTTGACAAAATATTGCAATCACAAAACACTATCGTACGATTTTTACCCCAAAAACTCCGTAGACATTATTTTTTTTCCTCTCAACTACAACTCGATCCTGCCTTTACATTTTTATCAGATAATTTATATTTACATCAGAATTAAAAACATTATATTACATATTATATCTCTTATCAACAAAATCCCTTCATTACATAATATAATGGAATTGTACATCCATATTTGCGTCACTCAACGTATATAGTCTTGTTAGCACAGTTAAAATCAATGTGCCTTGTAGATTGATCATTAAACATGTGATACATATAATAAATATATGTATTAACAATACATTGATGCTTAGTTACTATCTATATTACAACATATGTAGTATAAAACAAAGTCGCTTTCTACTGTCTGTGTGTCTGTATGCTTAAATCTTTAAAACTACGCAATGGATTTTGATGCGTTTTTATGGATAGTGTTGATTCTCGAGGAAGATTTTAGTATATACAATTTTATTAGCTTCACCTGTATGTTTGTATGTAACCGATTTCTTTAGACTTGATTTTGAGCCACTTTAAACGGACATATTCAAACTTTGTACACTTATCAAGGCGGTTTCTATCGTTATTATTATTATTTTTTTTACTTTTTTATTTCAACGTAAATATATGCCTAATACTGCAGATTTATTTATTTGTCAACTATATGTAAAGTTAGTTCTTACTTATAACGCGGTCAAATTAACTTGACGCATCTCTAGTATACGAGCGTCCCGATAGATATTGATAATAAAGTAGGTAGGTACGCATTGCAAGATTGGCTTATAAAATCCACGCCCAAAAATCAAATTAGTAGTTTAAATAATTAGCGATGTCTTTTTTGCAAATCATACCTGAGAGAATAAATACGCAAATGCCAAGCGTCAAATTAATGTGATCGACGCCATATACTTTAACTATAAAACCTTACTATTATCTTTAATTGTAAGGTTTTATAGTTATTTTTATTTAAAATAATAAAATTACAAGCAATATAATATTCAAGATACGTCTATCGCTAACAAATTGAATAGGATTTGCCGAGATATGTAATTTTATATTATATTAGCTTTCCGCCCGCGGCTTCGCCCGCTTTGTCTAAAACATAATAAATTATATACTAAAACCTTCCTCTTGAATCACTCTATCTATTTAAAAAACCGCATCAAAATCCGTTGCGTAGTTCTAAAGATTTAAGCATACATAGGGACATAGGGACAGAGAAAGCGACTTTGTTTTATACTATGTAGTGATTTTCACAAAGCCTATGAGATGAATCTACTTACTTACTTAGGTTTATACTTTATAGTATAAGTCCTACTAATATTATAAATGCGAAACTTTGTGAGGATGGATGTATGTGTATGTGTATGTTTGTTACTCTCTCACGCAAATACTACTGAACCGATTACAATGAAATTTAGCACACATATAGAGGGTAACTTGGATTAACACATAGGATAGGTTTTATCCCGGAAACCCCACGGGAACGGGAACTATGCGGGTATTTCTTTGAAAATGCGGACAAAGCCGCGGGTGGAAAGCTAGTATTGTATATTTATGTACTTATGTTATGTATTTCCGTAACATTGCAATGTCAAAAAACAAAGTCTAGACAACAGATAGTTTTAATGACAACGAATTTAGTAAAATAAATTATTTACCTACCGTTGTTTAAAATAAAACTGTTTTTGATGTACATCAATTTAGAAGCAATTAATACGCTTTGCATATTATAACGTAAACATTTCAAATTAGAACTTTTTATTCGTTCTTAAAATAGCTGTTTTATTGTAGAAGTACCTAAGCTGTCTGGCGCGGTTTCACCCGCGGACAAACCCGTGAGCAAAATCAAGTATTTCTGTATCATGTGTTATTCTGGTATATCTAATATCTATGTCGTGGCCATATCGTAGATTTGCTCATTTCATGATATGATCGATCATTTCGTGAAATGGTCGCATTTCATGAAATGCTCAAATGTCTATTGGCCACATCATGATGTGGTTTGGGCAGATCAATGATAAGAAATCGTTTCTCGATATGGCCAACTAAACGCGCGGTTTTTTCGTGAAATGATCAAAATTATTTGATCATATCGTAAAATAGTTACATTAATTATTGGTAGAGGCGCTGCAAGCGCTGTGTTTATGTGATAAGATGGCGGCCGCTGGCGAAAATTTAATTATTCGCAGTTTAAAACTTCATAGTTCGTTTTATTACAATATGAAGAAAGTCATAGCAAATAATTTACGACGAAGAGGTTCGAGTACCTACTATGGAAAATGCGGATATCTTATATTGAGGAAAAAATGCGTCTAAAATCCTTTACATAAATATATTTATATATCCTATGTTATTATAATTGTTCCTTTTTTAAAAAGCGATTCGCTTCTGGCACTCGCCGGACGCTACCGCGGCACGCTCGCTTTGCTCGCTCGGCTCGTGCGTTCTTTATTAAAGTCTAACCTAACCTAACCTAAATGTTTTCTATTGCAAAAACCATTCGCTTCTGGCATTCGCCGGCCACTGCCGTGGCACTAACTTATATGACAATAAACAAGTTCTAAAAATATTCAGAATTTTTTAATATTTTATGGACTTTATATATTTTATACGATCTGGCCAAATGTGGATGACCATATCGTGAAACGTTGACGATTTAACGATCTGATCAAACCATGTTGGCCATTTCATGAAATGCGACCATTTCGTGAAATGGCCACTCATATCATGAAATGATCAAATCTACGATATGACCACGACATCTATATCTAATCTAATATCTAATATCTAATATCTAATATAAAGTTTGTATGGATGTATGGATGTATGGATGTATGGATGTTTGTTACTCTTTCACGTAAAAACTACTGAACCGATTACAATTAAATTTAGCACACATATAGAGGGTAACTTGGATTAACACATAGGATAGTTTTTATCCCGGAAATCCCACGGGAACGGGAACTATGCGGGTTTTCCTTTGCAAACGCGGGCGAAGCCGCGGGCGGAAATCTATAGTTAACTATATTACGGTAAAGTTTCATCTAAATCAGTTTTGTAGATTTTTCGTGAAAGAGTAACAAACATACATTCATCCATACATACAGGGATCTTCACAAACTTTCGCATAATCACATTTATAATATTAGTAAGTTATATGCCCTAATTCAATACAATAATCAAATACAAACATAGGTACATGTGTCGACTGTCGTCTGTATAGTCATCTCAATAAGATAATGCATAATTATAGTAAATAGTAAATAGAAATAGATGTGTTATTACTTAACAAACATTGCACATTAAATACAATAGTAACAGCTGAGCGAATAAAATAGACCAATATTAAAAAGAGTCGTATTTATTATGCGATTCAACTATGAATAGGATTGAGTTAGCGCCATCTTGTGACGTCATAGCTGTTAGTTCAAACTAATAATTATTGTATGTAAGCAATAACGTCTTTATTTAAATTTGATGCAAGAGTCAGGCAAAATTATTGACTTGCAAAAATGATTTCTGGGTAAATTAGGTAGGTACGTAGGTATTCTTCAAATCAGGTACTACTCCTATACCTATAGGTAGGTACCGAATAATATATATTTTTGCTTTTTACGAGGTTTAATTAAGACAATAATTACAGTCTAAATAGGTAATACGTGGTAATACTATCTATGTATAAACGAGTTAGGTAATTGATGTTTCTTGTATGGAAGGAAGACTGATAATTTCAAACTACTTACTTACTTTTTTTAATCTTCAATCTTCATTAACTTTTTTCAACTTTCTATTAAATTTCTATTTTTACAGCCATTCTTTCCCCAATTCGTCTTCAAGTAACAAGAAAGACGTCCGAAAAAGTGTCTTTTAAGGCAAAAACCGACTTCGAAAATGGAATCACATGAAAAGATGGCGGCCGTCACGGGCACGCCCCGTGAGCGAGAGAATGTTGAAATGCAAGCTAATGGTAAGATTATTTTCCAGCTACGTACTTACTTAAATGTATTTTTTAAACACTTTTTATGAATTGGCAAAAAATTTGCACTATTTTTTGCCATGTGAAACCTTCTGACGCTTGTAACAAGGTTCACAATCGTCTGTATACAGATAGTTGACGAAAATTTAATTTAATAATTAATCAAATAATAAATAGATATATCTCGTATTAATAAGCTATTTTTCCTATTTCTTTAATTCTCATCCACATTCAAACGAAGCAAACCAATAAAATTTATTTCATTAGGTGGTGCAACTACCACTTTAGTCAAGAAAAAATATCCAACATCATTAAGGAATAACTTATATTGTTATGTATACCAATTTCACCAGGAACGTCAAAGCAGCTCAAAGACCTGGACGATCTGTTCCCCTACATCGGCGACTTCGGCTGGTACCAACGCATGCTATTCATGCTGATGATACCGTATTCATTCTTCTTCGCGTTCGTGTACTTCTCGCAGATTTTCATGACGGTTGTACCGGAGGAACATTGGTGTGATGTACCGGAGTTGGCGAATCTTAGTATGGAAGCGCGGTAAATAACTTTTTTTTTTGTTTTTTTTTTGTACCTATAGTTGGCAAAGGTGCATGTGCTAAGCGACTTTCTTTACTTTTGAAGTATCGCTCATGAACTAATCAATTTTATTACAATTTTATATCATGATTCGTAACATATTTTTGTTTGACGATGTAGCTAAAGTAAATATCAAAATATACGTATTTGTGCTTTCATAAATTATATCGGGTAAAGTTCGATAAAAATAGCTTATGTTATTGTGGAATATTAGCTTTAAACTAATGTATTTTCTGCGTGAATCTTTATCATACAAAAAATAAAAAAATCTTCTTTCTTATTTACAATGTTTTTAATAAATATTGTGTCAACATTTCAGTCGTCATCTGGCAATACCAAAGCTAGGAGAAAAATACGAAAAGTGCCTAATGTATGATGTTGATTGGAATACAGTTTTATCAAGTGGCAACCTTGAACCAAATCCAACATGGCCGACGAAGAAGTGTGGAAATAAGTGGGAATTTAATTTTACTGATGTACCCTATGAAACTATTGCTACGCAGGTAATTACAAAACAAACTGATATTAAAACAAATGTCACATAATTCTTATACCCGGCGCGGCCTAAGATGATCCCTATGACACTGACAGTAATTATTCTCAAGAGACAAACTTGTAATGGCGTCACCATTAAATTAGAAACGTATTGGAGGCGTCTAAAAATGGCATTTATTAATTTTTACGTAGCTTTATGCTATTACAATGATATTCCGTTGGAATTATAACAATTCTTATCATTTACGAGAAATTATATCAATCTGACTTTACGTTTACGTCCTTCAAAACTTACATCGTTGGCATTTATCGACTAGTGCGGAAAGTATCGATAAACAAATTTCGATAATGGAAACGAGATCACATTTTTTCCATGCTTAAGCTATAGTTCATTCACTATTGAATGGAACAGAAGATCGCAGCATAATTAATTAATTAATTACCGTTCGCGTTAATTTACTTACCTATGATAATATAAGTTTTTTAGAAAAATTAAATGGGGGATTCCATTTTCATGATAAAATAATATACACTGTGTTAAACGGGTTAAAAATTACGAGAAAATGATAAGGTGCATTTTTATGTTTTGGAAAACTTTCGTTTTACTTACCGTTTCGTTTACATAATAGACGTTAAAAATTCATTTTATAGTATTTGTAAAATATGTTTACCGACGTGGCTGAATGCAAACCACGCCTTTGCCTATAAAATAGTAAAGTATCGACACGATCCATCATACGAGCAATCACTAAGACGAACTGTCATAGGGATCATCTTAGGCCGCGCCGGGTATAATTTATAGAAAAATGTAATGTTTTTTTATATAATGGAATTTTCTCAATTATTCTACCTAATACCATAGTCTAACAACCATTTCTATGTACTGTGCTAAAACCATTGATTACAACAAACGACTAAACTCATAATCGTCATATTTTTCGTATATACATAATTGATATTGCACCTTATTTCATGGCAATAATGTTCAAAGTCGCTCATTTCAAAACTCTGCCTAATACAAGCATGTGCAGAGTTTTGCTTGGGACAATTTTGAAATGTGGTGAAAATTCCTGCAAAATATATGGTTAGAGTTAATAAAATTGAAAAATTTCTTGGTAATGAATTATTTGATACATTTTAGTTTTAAAGGGTGAAGGAACACTACATTAATGTTTTTTATAGAACTTTACACACGATATTATATAATTTTCCCTCTTCTTCCATCTAGTTGGGTTGGGTGTGCGAGCGAGACAACTATCCAGCGACAGCTCAGTCTATCTTCTTTTGTGGTTCAATCGTAGGTGGTTTGATTTTTGGATGGATGGCTGATAAATACGGACGAGTACCAGCTATACTTGGTAAGCATTTATGAAATATTATAGTCGAGCCAATTTAATAGGCAACATTTGACGTCTATCAATTTTATCTTCATAGGGTGGTAACCTGCTTAAAAACATCGATTAAAGTGAATTAATCGATACGGGCTTGAAACATTTGTCAATCGAACTTGAAACACATGTCAATAATTTATGATGATTTTTATTCCCAAGTAATCAATGCATTCGATTCTAATTGTTAGTATTCGATTTTTAGAGTAACGTCTCTGGTATTTAAAAAGAAAAAAGGTTTATTGACACAAAATTGTAGCGTCGTCAGTTTTTTAAATCAGAAATTGTTTACTATGTTTAGAATGGTTTATCAGTAAAATCAAATCCTAAAATTACTTGTATCGGTCATTATTATTATAAATATGTAATCGTAATTGAAAAAAGTTAAGCAAATGTGCAGTTCTAACAAAACGAAATATCATGTTATTCTATGTCGTCGTTACTAGGTTACGTTGTTGAATTTTGTTGAACTGTCAAATGTTGCCTATTAAAATGGCTCTACTATAAAACTAACAATATTATTGTCAATTATTTAAAAAAAAGCGTGGGTGCCGAGCACACGCGTCAGAAGTGAAACTTCTTTGGCAAGATTCAAAGATACCAAAACCGTCGCCTTACTCCATGAAGTGACGGTGTTGCTATGACGCGATCTTGAAATTTTACTCTTAACGCACCTAAAGAAGTTTCGATTCAAAAATTATCGATTGCTTGAAATATAACGATTTTTTGATGTTGGCAAAAATGGCAAATAGTAAGGTAATAAATAGCGTTAATCGTCAACCAATGATATTTTTTTTCTTTAACAGCTCTTCTATTAATAAAATTAATCGATATAGACTAAACTAAACACCTGAATCTTGCCTATGTTTTTTATCAACACGCACACTTTCAAAACATTTTCAAAACTACCCTCAAATGACGATAACGTATTTCAGCAATATTTTTACGTATTTTACAATATTTTTTATATTATTTTCAGGTACAAACATGACAGGCTTTCTAGCGGGTGTAGGAACTGCATTTTCCAATAGTTTCTGGTCATTCTGTCTCTGCAGATTCCTCGTTGGTCTCGCGTATGATAACTGCTTTATGATTATGTATATTGTTGGTAAGTTTGTATACGTATTTATGTTTATTTTATGCTAGCTGTGCCCCGCGGTTTTACCCGCATTTCTCCGTTCCTGTTGGTCTTAGCGTGATGATATATAGCCTATAGCCTTCCTCGATAATTGGGCTATCTAACACCGATAGAATTTTTCAAATCGGACCATTAGTTCCTGAGATTAGCGCGTTCAAACAAACAAACAAACTCTTCAGCCTTATAATATAATAGTATAGATTAAATGATACAATACTTTCGAATCTCTTTGGCTGGACTGAAGTTAGGCGCTAGTCAATGCGTAGAACATAATATTATAACCTGAACCATAGTCATTTAAACAATACAATCATGAGTAATTGTGCCAATTTCAGCTACGACATTAAGTTTGGGAATTACTCTTAGATATTTTAAAAGTTACTTAGTTGAACTCGCTCCAGAGTTGCAATACGGGTCGGCCCGACTCGTGGCGAGCGTGCAAAATGTAATGTGTTTTATCTATGAGATTGAAAGAGCGCGAATTATAATCACTCTTCCAAATATTTTTAGTGGTCGAGTACGTTGGGCCAAAATGGCGGACTTTCGTCGCCAACATGTCTATAGCTGTATATTTCACATTTGCGGCTTGTCTCTTACCCTGGATTGCGTTAGCCGTGGCTGATTGGAAAATATATACATTGATAACTAGTATACCTTTGGTGTTGTCTATATTCACACCTTGTGTTGTTCCGGAGAGTGCTAGGTAAGATAATATTAGTTTTTACCTGTTAACATTATAAATATTTTTCAACCTACTAAGTCAAAGGAAATTGGAAGGAATGTTTTACCGCGGTAAAAAAGCCTATATCACTCTCTAGCTCTCTTACTATTCCAGAACCAAAAATCAAATCATAAAATCGCTAAGTGGTATTGAAAATCACACACACACACACACACACATACATATATTTTTTATTATTATATTACGCTCAAAATATAGGTAAAGATCGCTGTGCGATCGCTCATGCGTTTGTCCAAAAAATCAATTATCTGGCTTGTTCCATTATCTCTTCCATTATATTTTATGCCCTCTAACTATGAAGAATTTCCATAAATAACCAAGCATTTACATTAATTTTTCAGATGGTTAATATCGCAAGGTCGTATTGAAGAAGCATTAAAGATAATACAGAAATGTGAGCGAGTAAACAATAAAAAGATACCGGATGAGGTTTTAAAGGAATTTAGGGTAAGTTGTTAGTTAGTAGAAACAATACTAATTTATATGGGCTAAAACAAGTATTCAAAGTCGGTATAAAGGTACAAACCAAGGTACAAACTAACCGTTGACGTACTATAAACAACTAGACTCACAATCGCCAGTTGTCTGTCACCTAAATTAAATATAAAAAATAAATAAAAGGTCGTCAAAGATGTCCGAGCGGCGTTGTACACGACATTCATTCAAATTAACATCTTATTTCGTTGCATGATGTTCAAAATCTATTGTAGCACTCATTAAAAAACTCTGCCTAATAGATGCGTAGGCAGAGTTTGCTTGATGCTTCAGACAATTTTTGAACGTGATTATAAGTCTAGATGTTTATTACAATCTATATTATAAAAAATAAATATTTTTTGTAAATAACAGAATATTCATAGCCCAATTGATGTTGTTTATATGTATTATGTGTTTATACTTAAATGATATTTACAGGAGACAGCAACAGAAATAGCAATAGCAGAACAAGATCTAAAAAACTATTCTTTCATGGACTTATTTAAAACGCCTCGGCTCCGACGTAACAGTATATTATTATTAATAATATGGATGTCAATAGCCATGGTGTTCGACGGCCATGTCAGAAATGTGGGCTCTTTGGGTTTGGACATGTTCGTCACTTTCACTATAGCAACCGCTACGGAGTTCCCGGCTGATATTCTGCTGATTCTGACGTTGGATATGTAAGTTTATGACGAGGGAATAAGGTTGTTTTTTGCTTGCGCGGTTGTGTATGTTTTTAGACAAAAACGAAATCAATATATTTATGTATGTATTTTTGTCACTGTTTGTGTGTGGTGTGGTGTAAATTTTTCCTAGAATAAATAAAATTTAGATTTTAAGTGTTATTATATTATGCATTTATTATTATATTTTTCAGTATCGGTCGTCGCTGGCTTGCTTTCGGTTCAATGGTGATAAGTGGTTTATTCAGTTTTGCTGCAACTACAGTACCTTTTGGTGAGTATTAATAATTTACACATAGCACATTATCATTACTAGAATGTTAAAATATAACTTGTTTAGAATCCTACGAAAGTTTATAAATTTCCTAGGAAATTAATAAAATTGCGGATCTTGTTATCTTCCGGTGACATATACATTATACACTATACAATTTTTTTTAATTAATATGTGAAATCCGAAACTATTACTTTAATGAAAATGGTTTTTGAAAAATCAATAATCCTAGTCCGAAAATAGGAATCGAACCTGTTGATTTTGAATAAAAGCTCACCCAATATTATTACACCAATAACTACTACGGAAGAACAACATACCTATATGTATTGAAATATCTCTATTATAATAATAATTCATATTAATAACATTAATTTAAGGTCTACCATCAGCATCACTAGCGATAGTTGGCCGATTCGCGGTCAACATATCGTTCAACATCGGTATGCAATACGCTGCAGAATTGTTGCCTACTGTAGTAAGGGCGCAAGGGCTGGCCCTTATACATATTACGGGGTATATTGCTACTATATTGGTGCCTTATATTGTTTATATGGTAAGTTTTATAATCTATTTATATAACAATTGTATGTTAGTTGCGCTACTCAAGAACGCCTCGGCTAATTTTGAACAGATTTTGATAGTCAGGGGAAGGTTTAAACGGTTAGAATCTTATAAAAGTAACGGATGATGGTCATTTAGTTTGCGTGAAACAATCTTTATTTCATCACACATAAATGTCGACGTACAAAAAGCAACTAGCTAACTCACAATCACGCTCAAAAATTGCCTGAAGCATAACTCGGCATTATTTTTCTATTGGCAGAGTTTTTTAATGAGCGATAGATACAATAGACATTGAACATTATTGCCAGGAAATAAGGTGTTAATTTGAGTGAATGCTTAAAAGGGCGCTAGGATTTTATTATTAGTCGTCATTGTTTATGCTTAAATATAAAAACAATATGCAAAAGCTTTCCTTGATATCACTACATATTATAAAACAAGGTGACTTTCTCTGTCCCTATGTATGCTTAAATCTTTAAAACTACGCAGCGGATTTTGATGCGGTTTTTTTTAATAGATAGAGTGATTCTTGAGGAAGGTTTTAGTAGGTATATAATTTATTAGGTTTTAGAATTAAAACTATACCAATTTTACTTAAAATATATTTACATATTTTTATGTTTTCAGGCAACTATAGCCAAAGAGATCCCGCTCCTGATCTTAGGTACTATAGGCGTAGCGGGCGGTTGTCTATGCCTGTGCCTACCAGAGTCTATGGGCAAGGATATGCCACAGACAATACAAGATGGCGAACAGTATGGGAAAGAGCAGACGTTTTGGGACTTCCCGTGTTTGAATAAGTATGTTTTTTTAGTATTTTTGTTTCTTTGAAATGACGTCAATATTAAAAGTACTATTGTGTGTTAATGTGTGCGTGTCTCTGTGTGTGTAATATGAGAATGTGTGAGTTTAAATGTTATTGTTATAATATTTTTTGAGTACCAAATAACATATCAAAACCATGCTTTGTGGAATTTATGAGTAAGAAACTTATTAAATGTTTTGTTTGTTACAGAAAACTTCGTAATTCATCAGCCGCAGGGAAGGTTTAAGTGCTCATTACAGTAAATAAAATTACAGTAGATACATAAAATAGCAATCATAGTTTTATTTTTACCAGTTAAATCCCAATACTACCAATACATATTATAACTACTTCGACTAAGTAATACCACAGGTAATATAATACTATACTAGTAACACTAGTATCTAATATTGATTTCTAATACTACCTATAATAGGAGGCGTTTTACCTAAAAACAAAATAATATATATTTAACGTGTCTTAGTTATTTTTCTAAAGCCGGCTACACACATACATGCCGCAGGGGCAATATTGGAACAATCTCGGTTGGTCGGCGATCAGAGCAATTTCAGATGTTCTTTAAATTGCTTGCCTATACGTATACACGTCACAATTAAGGAGCCAATTGGGTGCAATTCCAATATTACCCTGCTACAGGTACGTGAGTAGCCGGTCTTAAGCTAACTTATAAAGCACGAATTTTTAGTTCAGGGACCATTATTTAAAGCCGCTAGAAGTCAGCTACTTATGTCATAGCTAAAATATAAAAAGTGAATGTGTAATGTGTATACCTATAGTTAAAGATATCTATCTAAAATCCATTTCTAAGACTATATTAAAACATTGTCAATTGAATAGCAGAAATAGTATTCTTATCATACCAAAAAGATCAAATAAAGATAAAACATCGATACATTTAGCTGTTATTGTAAAAAAACAATCAAAATCAAACGTGACGCTCAAAACAGTATGAATGAAATGCAATTAAACATTGTAAACAATGTAGTGACGCTGGATGTTTTATCGATAAAAATTTACGACTTTGAAGCAGTCGGAACACTAAGCTTTTAACGTGCAACTTCTTTAGGCACGTTGGGAGTAAAACTCCATGGTCGCATCATGGCAATACCGTCACGTCATGGAGTAAGACGACGATTTTGGTATCTATGAATCTTGCCAAAGAAGTTTCGCTTTTGACATGTGTGCTCGGCACACGCGCTCTTTTTAAACTATAATATATTTAAACTATAATAATTTCAATGACAGGTGATTTAATTATGTAAAATAAAATTATCAGTGTGACTTATTTTTCAAGTAAATACATAGAAATAATACGAACATAAATAGAAAGTAATTTTTATTATGGATGAAATAATTATAAGAATGGGTACTTAATGAAATCAGGCTTTTCTTTACTTACCTATCAGACAGTTTTATCGTACGAACTATTTTATGAATATAAGATATTATAATTTACAATAGAATAGGTAAATATCAGAAACGCTTTCTGTTTCTATATGATAAATGGAAACACGTCATCAATTAACAGAAAATTTCATCGATATCGACATTACGCACACAACCCTAAACTTCTTATTTACAAATAAACTTACAACTCTGATTACTATCAAAACTGCAACAAAATTCCACGCATTATTAACAGCACATTCACCGAACGAGGTTTAAACAAATAACTAGTGATGTTTTATTCATCGATAATTTTAAATTTATGCGGTTTAATATCGACTTCGTTTTTGGAAGTTGAATCGAATTTTATGAAGCCGAAATTGGAACGAAATAATATCCTCAATAAAGGCTTATGGGTCAGGAATAAAATTCCGAAGCCTAGTACCAATTCTTTTATATTTAGAGCGAATTCATTAGACGCTGATAACATGCTTCAGAGTAATTATGATTTGTTTAATGATAATTTTATGCAAAACGGGCCTGTTCTATCAAGCTATGTTGAGAGAAATAAACGATCTGCATACAGTAAGTTTTGTTTTTAACTTTACTATTAGGTATGTTTTCTTTGCGCTATTTATCAAAATTCTTAAATGTTAATTCTGATTCGATTTCATATTTATAACGATAGATGCATTAAAAGTGTTGGTTGATACGTTAACGATAAGTTTCAAGTGAGATCGATACATTTTTTTTGCAATCTTTTAATGTAGTTTTCTTTCATTTCAAAGATAAATATCGTATGGTACTATTAACTAATCGTTTTTTTAAATACTTATTTCCCACGCAATTGTAGATAAGAAACAAGAAAGACGTAAAGAAAATGTTAAAAAATGCAACGACGCAAAATGTGCGAAAGATCATACCGAAGAAGGTCATAAACCTGATGTTATAATAGATAAACTAAAACCCTCCGTTTTTAATGACTATCCATATGATGTATCTGATATATTGAATAGCGAACATAAATACGATGATAATAATGAAATAAATCAAGATTTAAATAAAATGGATATAAACGAAGACGTGTTGAAAACAAGGCCTGATGGTCTAAAACAAAAGAAACTAGATAACCAGGAACTAACAACTATATTGTCAAATACAACGAACCATACTTCGATAAATGCTAAGAGAAGTATGTCAGAAACAAAAGATTACGAAACGAGGCTAATTAAAAAACTTGAATTCGTCGAACCAATTAATAAAACAGACAATGATATAAATAAATTAGATCGTAGTGTATTTGATAGAGAAAAGGACGTTGTTTGGCATCAAACAGCGCCTATTGATGTTAATGTTTATAAAGTAATGCCAAAAACGGACGATTCGATACGATATAAGCCCATTTCTGAGAGAGGCTTGATTAAAGTTCTATCCATGCTAACAAAAACATTCAAGAAAATTATGAAACAACATAATGATATTAAAGACATACACAAACAGCTCCGCTCTATGAACGAAGACTTTATGAAAAACGTAAATGCTTTGAATAAACAATTCACTGATTTCGATGCAAAATACTCCGAAATTTTAAAAGTCAATACTGAGTTAAAGAAAATGGAAGAGAAACTTAAAACAAAAGAACAATATTTCAATCAGAAAGAAAAAGAGTTTTCAAAGAATTTAATTGATTTCGAAAATCAACAAAGGAAGTTCTTAGCACAACAGAAACAATTTTACAGCGTGCAGAAGTTGATGCTAGAACAAAATGAAAAAATAAACCTAAAACAGAACATTATCGCTAAAACACAGAGTGAAATTTCTCAAAGGCAGAACAATTTTGCACGCATTTTGAAGAAAGCTAAGCAGATATATTCTAATATGAAAGTTCCGCAGGGAGTCACATTGAATTCAGGTATTAAACCAAAAATTTTCAAACCGAAACAAGAATCAAATGAATCACCTACTTCAACTGTAAGACCTACCGCAAAGCCAGTTAAAATTAATTTACTAAACATACCCGAAGACACACCAATACAAAACTATGATAGACTAATATTGGACGAAAAAGATTATCAAAATATCGATGAGTTAATCTATACTTATAATAAATCTGTAGAGAGGCCAATTCTGTACATGAAATATATTTTAAAAAAAACTATGAAGGGGTGATAAGGGATCGCTACTGATGCCAAAAATGCAATCAGTAAAATTTTTGTCTGTCTGTCTGTCTGTCTGTCTGTCTGTCTGTCTGTATATTCGTTATAGAAACAAAAACTACACGACGGATTTTAACGAAATTTGGCACAATTATTCTTCATACTCCTGGGCAGGTTATAGTATACTTTTTATTACGCTAAGATCAATATGAGCAGAGCAGTGAAGGGAAATATTGGGAAAACGGGAGAAGTTACTCCATTTTTTAAGCTTCCGTCGCGTGTGCAGCCTTAATGGTAAAAGCTACATAGAAATCATGTACGACACAAATGTTCTTAAATTTATTACCTATTCAATAAAAAAAGAACCATGTAAATCGGTGTAGAAACACCAAAGTTATACATGAAATACGCTATAAGTCATCGCGCGTGAATACAGAATCATGCCATAAGGATTATTTTTGTGTATCAGTTGCCGCGTTCGACGCGCTTCGCGGTAATAATATACTAATATTATAAAGAGGAAAGGTTTGTAATTATGTATGTATGTATGGTTTTCACGCATAAACTACTGGACCGATTTCAAAAATTCTTTCACAATTTAGAAAGCGTCACTGAGCAACATAGGCTAGGTTTTATCCAGGAAATCCCACGGGAACGGGAACTATGCGGGTTTTTTCTTTGAAAACGCGGGCGAAGCCGCAGGCGGAAAGCTAGTATACAAATATTACTTTAACAATACATTCATAGATGATATTATGCGAACCAAAATCTTAGCAAGCTTTGGAAATTCCGAAAAGCGAAACGCATTGATTAAAAAGAATAAACGAAATGAAGCCACAGATAAAAAAACAACAATTCTTTTGCCTGTTAACAAAAATGAAATGAAAAAAGATTTAAAAAATCTGCAAAGAGAAAGACGATGGATAAAACATCCTAAGAAAAATTCTAAACAAAAATTAACAAAGACTACACAAACTACTACTATTAAACCTGATCTAAAAAACATAGAAATGAAAGGAAAAATGGACGCTGTAAAGCCAAATCCTTTTATTGTTATGGCAACTAGTTTTTGCAATGAATTAGGACACAATTCAAATACGCAAATTTTAAGTTGGTGCATCGAAAAAGCTTTACGTAGACTTCAAATTATGGGTAAATAATTTTCTGATTATTTGAAAATATTATACTAATTCCACCATAGTTTTTAAAAAGAATAACTGTTTTCAGATACCCAATTTTTAAATCAAATGAAAACATCTACAGTTGCAGATAAATCTAAAGACGACATTAAAAAACTAATAAAAAATGAAGTTGTACAACCAACGACTCCGTCAATAAAAATTGGTAAGACTTGTTGTGGTGTGTGTGTGATGTAATGTTTTTGTGGAAAATTTTGCTTTGAGAATAATGATTGCAGTCAAAAGAAAGTAACTATACCTAGTAGGACCTACTGCTTTAAAACTTCTTCGCGGGCTTCTACTATTCAAATATTATTTCTTTTTGTAACTATATCATTTCCAAAGAGATGCATATAATTACTTAAAATTATTAATCAGTATACAACTTTATAGCAGAAAGTTAATAAAATTACAGATTCGCAGACACTTACTCCTACAGAAGAGACATCAAAACCTCCGAAAACCGTTGTAACTGAAAATTCAAACATCGTCATGTTCTTTCCCGGTAAGAAAAAATATGTTAACAACATGAATTATGAGCTGATCATTTTGTTTTTTAAGCTATTGCATAGCTTCTATCACGGGCCTTGAGCGCGGGGACCGAATCAAGAAATTCCGTAACGAAGAAAAACCTCACGGGCACGGAGGTGCGGCTTGAAGGCATGCTATGCAATAGCTTTACCACGGCAGTCCCCGAGTGCCACACGTCTTTTTTTGTGTTTTTATTAACTATAGTGTAACATAATATATATACTTACGACTATATTTTTACAGATAATGAAGAATTGGAGTCAAATTTGAAACAATACGGTAATATTTTTTTTTAGTTTTCATGACTTAAAATTCTCGTGTGTTTTACAATATTTAGGTACGTCGTCATCGACAATAGTCTTATTTTAATTTTTAAAATGTCTCTACATTTACTCTACTATTAGAAATTACACGCGAGGCCGGGTTAAATATTAGTTTGAATGTAATAAGAATGTACTGCGATTCTACACAGCTAGAGATAAACTACGATAACATGGCGCGCCCCTCCAAAATTCAAAACGTTTGAAAGTATTTGTGAAAGTATTTACAATGCACCACCAAGATTCACAACGCATGTGTGCGTAATGAGACGGCCGTCAAACAAAAACAAATCCACGGATTTGTTGCTCGACTAGTCACGCTCTAATCGCTCATTATTATTAGTAATGGCGCTGCACTGACGTATTCTATGAAAACGACACGTGCGTTGTCTTGGGCGCTCGGCAACTTATGATTAGTTGACCAACAAATCTGGTAATAAGTGAGATATTACGAGTACTGATTGCAAAAGAACTATGAATTAATTTTATTGTGTTCAAATACTGAAATGTAATTTTATTATTTACTCTATATCTTGCATGTTTAATGTTTTCAATAAAATGAAACCTTTATTATGTATTTATAACACATTTATTTTTAGTGACTAGTTAAGACATCAAAATCATTTACAAAAATACGTAATCATCATTTATTTTTTATTATAAGAAAGTTTATAATATTATGTTACGAGCCAAGTGATAACAAAGGCATTATTCATACTGCCTGGGCATTAATAATAATATCCTCATTAATCACTTGGCCCACAACATTAATAATGAACTAAATTGATATGTTTTTGTATTATTTCAATAGCTGTGTAACTCTTGTATTTTTTATTTTTGCCTAACGGATCTTAGTCGTCCATTAATCTACATAATAATTCAATAAAGGATATTTTATTTATTATTTATTTACTTATTTAATAAAACATAAATCAAACAAACTTAAATCTTATTGATCTCTATTGGCACTGGAACTAAAATTTTCTTCATCACTGTCATAGAAGCTTGATGTGTCATTTTCAGAATCGGATTCTCCTACGTGAATAATAAATTCTTGCTCGTCGTCGTAGTTTTTCCAGTATTTGGATTCAGTCTCCTCCACATGTCTGCAAGTGTTGGTCCACATCGTGCAATCGATCATGTCAAATATATAGAAAAGATTTTACATTAATTAATTAATAGACATAAAAGTCAATCAAAACATTAAATAAACTTATTTCACAAACAAAATTACCTGACTCCGCATCATTTTTTTTCTTGAATTTTCCATTACTAACTTGTTTTGCAATCAGTACTTTCGTTACTGAGCGACGTAGAATTAATAACTTGACTGTCTCAGACCGCTGCCGGCCTGCTACTAAAGTACTAAAGACGAATACGTACAACTACATACAAACTCCTTCGTAAGGATGTCACTACACACATTGAAACAGTAATTTGGAGGGGCGCGCCATGTTATCGTAGTTTATCTCTACCTAATTGATGTAGGTAGTTGATAACAAATCGCAGCAAGTCAACGACTATTAGCGAAGTGAGGGTAGTTGGGTGGAACGTCGTATATACAACATCCGAGCCCCTAGGCACGATTCGTACGAATTCGCCCCAATTCAAAGGAAAGCGGCAATTTATAGTTTTCGACAGCTAAGGCTAAACATGTTTTGACAGGAAATAGTGACAACTATTCATCCACAAAAATATTAAATCAAAAGTTACGTCCAAGGTTACGTCTAACACTAGATCATGCTATAAAAATAACAAAAATATAATTTATATCTTGTTTTAATACAGAATTGATACCCGACAACGAAGGAACTGTGTATTTTGATCGAAGTCTGCATTCAAGTGACATCGCAAAACTTACAAATTTTGGTACGTATATTAGTTAGTTATTTATATATTAGTTTAACTCCATATAGAATTATTTCTTCAATTTTCTTTTACTGATTTTAAGAGCAATTTATTCATCCCGTTGTGTTTCCCGTGACCACGCTCCCTGTAAAGTATGATCGAAACGTCACGTCGGCATGAATAAAATAAAAAACATCGCTTTTAAAATCTCAAAAATAATTTAAATGTTTCCACCCTGTATACATTTTTTATTTTTTTAATAGGCGACAGCGAAGGCTTTTCAGACATAATGCCAGGTCTAGACAGCAACTCCAGGGTAGAAGTGGACCCAAGGGCCTTTGATTTCCAAGCAAGAAGACGAGCTAATGTACAGAGGTATAACTAGGATATTTTTTTCCTTTTTATAGAAATATGAAAAGCGTTTACAATCGTAATCGTGTGATTCGTCGTTTTCTTCTGTATCTATTCATATTTTTACAATTATTTACTAGATAGGGAGCAAAATCAAGTTAAATGTTTATTTTATTTTTCAGGATCAACGAAAGAATTATGAAAATGAAAATGGTTAGAAGATAATTTAAGAACCAATATGAGTTCGAATAGTTATTATCGTTTTGATATAAGTTTTCTAACTGTACAAATTAAAATAATATAATTTTATTCCAATTGCAATATTATAATATTATAGGAAAAAAATTACTTCGTTCTGTGAAAAAACATGTTTTATTGGAATGGTAAGATAGTAATAAATTCTTATACTTAATATTAAGTATGTAATGAAAGGAGAACAATGTGATTAATTAGTAAATAAATAAATAAAATGTGTTACCTAAGATTTTTGTTTTATTTAATCCTATTCATGAAATAATGTGTAAAATTTATTGTAGTGATAAAGAAGACTTGTTTGTTCTAATTGCTTACCGATTTAAGATGAAAACAAGAAACAACAACATCTATGTCTACTTAATTTCAATCTATCGGTAGGTAAAGTATTTTTTTTTTCAATAAAATAAACAGCTTAAATTGTTTCGTGGAACAAATTCAAATTACATTTATTTGCAAGAATCTAAGGCAAGAATGTAGTTACAAAAAAAGGTGTTATTACAATGTTAAGGCGCTAATAAATTCTACGCACTATCTGGGTGTGCAAATATTTAAATGGAAATACGTTAAATTACACTACACTAATTCTTCGCGTCACAATAGTTAAGCGTCAATAATTCTTCCTTGTCACAGATTCCGCAATGTGTGTACTGTGTACATGGTAAAAGTCGCGCCTTGCGTGGTATTTTTTTTTATATTATTAGCGCTGGCAGCCCAATTTCTTGTGTCTATCGACTGTCACTCACATGTCAACTGTCATTTTCGGGAAAATAAGTCAAATTTGCACAAAATACCTATTGATTTGTTGTGGTGTTTCAAAACAAGAAAATTATTGGTAGGTATGTAATTTGATGGTTTCGTATTTATTTGATTGCAATTTAATGCTAAGAATTATGAAAAGTTGTGTATGATTTGTAAATTCCAGCATTTAGATACCTAGTAAACCAAACCTTCGTGCTAATTATTCATGAAATTTTTACATTGAATTGTGAATTGTAATCGAAAAATAAAAGAAAGAAGGTAAGGATATACCTTTATTAGCATTACATAAATCATATCATCAATATGTATTGATGAACATTAATTATTAAAGACGAACGAACGTATTGAAGTAGACCTAGTGAATATATTTTTTTTACTAAGAAAAGTTTATGTAATCGTTTATTATTCTTCCAGTCATTCCAACCATGTTACCACGAACGTATTACACCGACCACGATATCAGAAAGCGACAAATCGACACGTTAAAAATATTCAATGCCAACGTCGCAGAAATCAAGGAATTTAGCGAGTACAAAGTTGAATTTACAGCAAACAACAGGAACATGGTGTTAAATATCGTCCTGCCACCTGAATTTCCTAATGAGAAGCCAGCTATATTCATAAACCCTGTTTTTCCCCATCCATGGTTAGCCGATAATTCTAACCAGGTTATAGGTGCTCCAGGACTGCTTAACTACACTTTGCACTCTGATTTAGGGCGTGTAGTGCAAGCTATTATAAGGGAATTCCAAAGATCGGCGCCGAGTATAGCTAGCGAGGATAAATCGACGGACACAAGCCCGCAGTCTCATATAAGTGTGAATTCCATGATGTTTCCGGAGCTTAGTGAACTGACGATAGAAGAGTTGCAGGAGATATTGGAAAATCCAGACTTGCAGGTATTCTATTTACAGTTAAAGATATTTACTAAAAGATACTCAAAGAGAAAAATAATGCAATTTTTGATCTTGCACATTAAGCATTTTAAATTAAAGTAGGTATAAGTAAGATGTTGACTTATTAGTCTCTTAATTTTGCTTATTGTATTCAAACAATATATTAATTTGTCTTTCACTCAATTCTGTAAAATATTTTGATTGTAAATTGTTTTAATTTTAATTATTCTCAGTCATTGAATAACATGCTGAGTATTTTAATGCATTGGGTAAGCTTTAAATTAATTACCTTATCACAAAACCACTTCCAGGACAAGCTACTAGAAAACAATCCGCAGTTAACAGAAATTGACTTAGAAACGGAAGAACTGATGAACAGCATAGAGGAAATAGCGCAAGACAACCTCGCGAAACAGCAAATGTTAGACGAAATGAAGTCCAAAGTGCTAGATCGGATATCCACCATCGTCCAACTGAAGATGAACTACGAGGAACTAAATAGAAAGTATCAGAAGATGTCGGAGATGTACGATCCGCATAAAATAAGGGATTGCTTGAAGAACGCAGCGATGCAAGCTGATGAAGACGCGGAGGCGATCGCTGAACAGTTTTTGTTAGGTAAGTAATTTAATGCAATGGAATAAGTATTGAGTAATTAAGAATTTTATTTAAATCACATAAATTGTATACATAACGTAACTAATAAAAAAAAATTAAAAATGAAAGAAATATAAAATGCGTTAACCATAGCACATAATATTATACAGAAATTGAATATCAATATAACTTTCTCCTTTGATAAGAAATAGTACAAAAAAAGGGCATAAATAATTTTTCAATCTGACTCATTAAAAAACAGATTTACAACAGTCTTTCTTAGAATGGTTTAAAATAATATTAAAACTCAAATCGTTCCTACAAAACACAGCATTATTAAACTCTAGATAACTCATAAAATATTTTTAATTCATTTTGTATTGCATCAAAAATATATTTCTTTCAGGTACAATATCAGTAGAGACGTTTATCCTAAAGTTTGCTGAAAAACGTGCGCTCGGTCAAGCAAGACGCGCCCGTGAAGAGAGATTGGCGCATCAATTAGCGCAATTGGATAAAGCTACGACATAAACGAGCGTGTCATGTTAATCTTGACATGACGTGTAATGTCAAATACGAGATAAAAGAGCGTGTCATGTGCCATGTCAAACTTGACATGACATGTAATGTCAAATACGAAAAATGGTCAAACATGCCATGTGAAAATATAATGCTTATGGCTGGTTTCCTGTCAATGTTTGTGACGTTTTAACTGATAAATATAAAATAGGCTAGACGGAGATATTTTAAAGGTGTGAAACCGGCATTTAGTGTGTTTATCCATTACTAGCGGTCCGCCCCGGCTTCGCCCGTGGTACATGTTTACGTTTTCTCTACATAAGAACCATCCTCGTACTTCAAGGAATATAATAAAAAAAGAATTATCGAAATCGGTTCAGCCGTTCTCGAGTTATGCGCTTACCAACACATTTTGCGATTCATTTTTATATATAAGAAGATTATATCATCCTATGCTATTGTAATATTTATACGATATCTATTTTCAAGTTTACTGAAAAACGTGTCGGTTTTTTGGTGTCATGCTTTGTCAATATAATAAATGGCATTGCATATTTAATAATAACTATTTACTTACGTTTAATTACTATTTATTATTTTTAAAATGTTACTCTGTTGGATATTTTTATGTTAGAATTGGATCACAAAGCAGGTATCGAACGTCTATGAACATCTATTCGTGTTTTTTTTTCTTTTCATAGTGTCTCGAGAAGCTAGAATTAAAAGTAAGAAGTGTTTCATACATTTTAACCTGCCTTTCTGGTTGAGACTTATGATGTTGAACTAGTAGGCTAGATAATTAATGAACTGATTGAATCTACTAAATTTTAAGATTGAATGATGAAAAGATTATCAGTACACAACACATAAAACTGTATCCAAATTGTTTAAGCAGTTCCTGATTTGGGAGAATAAACAGCAGTAACAATGTTATTGTAAATGTACCGGATTATAATCTCTGATGCAATATCTATATGCAGTTTTAAAAGTTCATATTGTATTAAAATGGACTATAATAATACAGGGTGTAATCGTTAAGTGGGATAAATAATGGGAGTGTTTCATATTACATTTTTGGGTATTTTTCGTTTTATTTTTAAAAAGTTATTATAGTCATTTTACTCATTAAGTATAGTACTTTCAATATCAGTTTAAAGTTTTTTAATATCTGAAATAGTTACGGAATAATCGTCTGCGCACACTTATCGATTACACCCGGTATACAATTTTACTCATATACACATATAAGGGCCAAAGTATAGCAGGCAATACTAGTATAAAGCCACATTTTATAAAATGATGTCCTAAAATCGGATATCCAAATGATTAGAAGGTAATTATAAAGTACTTATAAATTATTGGAAAAGTATAAAATAAGGGCCTTTTATACACTTAGAAATAAATAACATTCCAATACCTCTTAATAAATAAACATAGATTTTAGATGTTTCATTGTATTCTGTGTGTTTGTTACTTGGTGCTAAAACTATGTAATGTTTATATCCTACTAATATTATATACTAGCTTTTGGCCCGCAGCTTCGCCCGCATAGTTCCCGTTCCTGTGGGATTTTCGAGATAATAAACTATTGCATATGTTAATCCAAGTTTCCTTGTATGTGTGTGCCAAATTTCGTGATAATAATTAATAATTCATTTATTCATTGAACACGATACCTACATTAGATATTAACTTATATCAATATTGAGTTACAGTGTTCACCATGTGAACTGGCATGCAATCTTGAAAATTGGTTCAGCAGTTTTACGTGAAGGAGTAATAAACAAACATACAAACTTTCGTATTTATTATATTATTAGTAGGATGCAAAAGTTTTGTAAAAATCTATGGATGTTTGTTATAAATAAATTGTTTATTTTATACTACATAATATATGCTAGTAAATAATATTGGAATTTAGCATCAGGCTACATAATATGTAAAAAAATATTTATTCTAGATATAAGTCCCGTATTAATAGGGAAATGTTGCAATAATTACCTTTGTAAATTATTGATATTGTATGGTTTTAATAAAATAATGTTCCCTAAAATGGTGTTGTTTTTTTCATGACAAAACCTTTGAATTATCTACCTGGATAGCAATGCTGGATAGCAATCACTTTTGTGTAAACATTCATAAAAATTGCAATAAATATTAAATGTTTTTCAAACTAGCTGAACCGCGCGGTTTTATCCGCATTGCTCCGCTCCTATTGGTCTTAGCATGATGATATAATAATATTATGTATAGCGTATAGACTTCCTCGATAAATTGGTTATCTATTAAAGAACTTTTCAAAACGGACACGTAGTTCTTGAAATTAGCGCCATCAACCAAACAAGCAAAATTCAGCTTTATAATATTATCTGTTATATTAGTACATATTATATTGCTTATTTGTAAGGAACCCAATGTCGCGAGTACGACTCGCTCTTGACCGTTTTTTGTTATTTTTTACTTATAAATAAATGACTTGACAATAATAATAATTGAGCAATAAAAACTCACCGGGCTCATCTCCACCTTTGTTTTGAAAATTAGGTAGGTATTTAATTTCAAAATAAAAACGCACGCACTACTTACACTTTCCACTGCTTTTATTAAATTTTTAAATTACACACAAAAATTAATAGGTAAAAGTTTTGAAATATCATCATCGGAAGCATCGGGTGTAGATACTTGATTAATTTTGAATTAAGAATGATCTTATCATTTTCTTTAATTTTTTTTTCGCTATACCACAGAATAAAAATAATGTCCCAAAAAAAAAGCTTCCATTAAATTACCGTAAAATTATATTGTAAGTTGTAACAAGAAACAAGTTTGTTTTTTTTTTTAAATTTGTAGGCGCGTAATATTTTATGACACCAATGTCTAATTAAACATAACAAATTTGAAAGGTATTAAAACAAAGATTTAACGACTATTTTTTATTGTTATACGTTACGAATACGAACTACGGACTAAGGTATGTATCCAATTTCATTATTATTGTGAATATATATAATAATAAGTATATGGTAACTATGTATGGTATGAGTTTTTCTTCGACTACGCGGACCACAGAGCAAGTAATATAGACGCGGACTAAGCGTTGCTTTCCGCCCTTGGCTTCGCCCGCTTTGTTTAAAACCTATTAGGTATAAATTACATAATTATATTCGAGAAATCTCCTCGAGAATCACTCAATATCTATTAAAACAATCTCATCCAAATCTGTTGCGTAGTTTTAAAGTTCTAAGTAGGTATGCACACGGAGGGATAGCGACTTTGTTTTATATACCTAATGTGGTGATGATACTAGGTATTATCAGTAATCTAAAACGTGACTACATTATAACCCTAGGTTAAGGTAAACGAAGAACCATTAATTACCTTTACGAAGCTGATGATTAATTTTCTTATGGGAATAATTAGTTAATTACAATGAAATGACATCGACTTCAAGTGGTTCTCAAACTTATTTTACAAGTGAAATATCATATACTAGCTGTGCTCCGCGGTTTCACCCGTATTGCTCCGCTCGCTCCTGTTGGTCTTAGCGTGATGATATAATAATATATTATATAGCCTATAGAGTTCCTCGATAAATGGGCTATCTATAACACCGAAAGGATTTTTCAAATCGGACCAGTAGTTCCTGAGATTAGCACAAACAAACAAATAAACAAACAAACTCTTCAGCTTTATAATATTAGTATAGATGAATCCCTTTTTCCCTTGGTCACGGCCGCGGTATCACACGCGAATGGCTAGGCAGATTTCGATAGTTCTTATTGATGTGTTCGTTATCGGAAGCAGAAGGATCTTATGAGAGAAAACTCAAGAAATTTGCGCTTTACACAAACAACCGGAGATCGAAAAAAAGAGGAGTCAGCACTTTGAGAAACTGTGGATTGACTATAATTAAGTGCGATGCAGATGTACAGATATCAACTTGCGTCGTAGCTAATTAAAAACATTATTATAATGTTGAGAACACGGAATAAGTAAATCTATACCAATAAAAATTGGAGTGTCTTCTTACGTACTTCGTACGGAAAAGTTATACAGGGTACCTACAAATACCAAAATAGTATTTTCTTCTGTCTCACCATGGCTATGTATATTACATTTGTATTGTATTTATTTCGGTGTTAGATAGCCCATTTATCGAGGAAGGCTATAGGCTATATATAAGACCAACTGGAGCGGAGCCACAGAGCGGAGCAATGCGGGTGAAACCGCGTGGAACAGCTAGTTATGGATATAATACTTTATGGATACGTATTCTTTGATTTAAATCCTCTTTCTCGCTAAAGAAAATCGATCAGTGAAACAGATGTATAATGCATCTGCCCCTTACCCCACTAGGGGACACGGGACTTTTGCTTTGCTTCTAGTCAATCTGTACATAACCTATGACAGTTAATAAATGGTTATAAAGTAACTGTTATTAATTATTATGTATGAACAATGAAGTATTTATATTTTATGTCTATTATTAACACGAATAAATTATTGTAAATTATCTTGTAAACTTTTCACGTGATATAAAAATAACTCACTTCAAATTTTATGTTTATTTTTGTCTAAAACACGGAAAATATAATAATTAATGAATTAATATAAAAAAAGATGCTTACTATGTTTATTTTGTGTAAAACACGGAAAATATAATTAATATAAAAATGTTGTATTGTTCCAAGTAAGTAGTTATTTGATAAAATAATAATTTTATAATATGATTTGAAACCAATATAATATGTGCTATTAAAAATCCTATATACATAAAAATTGTAATGTCTCCTTAGAAACAGCTTCATGCTTTTATTAGATTCACCTGTATGTTTGTATGTAACCAGTGTATTGGATTCGATTTTGACCCACTTCAAACGGACAGACTTAATTCAAACTTTATCAAGAATCGGTGATAATACAATAATTTAAAAAATAAAAAAATAAAATTATATTTATTTGCCAAAAGAAGGTTATTAAAATAAGTACAGATTACGACAGCGGACCCCGCACTAGGCACAGCCTGTCTCGCGGGGCCATAAAACGATTATACAATAAAAATGGAGGTTCACATAGGGTCCAACACGTATAATACATTAATACAATGCAACTTTGAACATCAGTACTGTATGGTCTAATAATAATAAAAATTACATGCTTATTTACACAATTGTACAGTTAAAGTATTCTTAGAATCATGAGTGTATCTTATTAAAAATATTTTTTATGATATTATTTGTGTATTGAAGTATTCGTTAGGAGTTCGTAAACTAATACCTATATCTATACATATAGTAGATATTATAAAGCTGAAGAGTTTGTTTGTTTGAACGCGCTAATCTCAGGCACTACTCGTCCGATTTGAAAAAATCTTTCGGTGTTTGATTACCCATTTATCGAGGAAGGTTATAGGCTATATATTATCATCACGCTAAGACCAACAAGAGCGGAGCAATGCGGGTGAAACCGCGGGGCACAGCTTGTTATTATTATAAAATTACACCCATATATCCGCAAAGAATGTCCTAGCAGAATATTTGCCGGTTCAGCTAGTATAAGTATAGTATGTAAGCCCTACTATACTCGTAAGCTCTAACATTATCAATCTATAAGATTAAACAAAGATGAAAAGCTTCTTGAGGCGGCCTAATTTGAGAGTTGAATCTGCAATATGTCTACGCATGCGCGGCTTGTCCTACTGTAAAGCAAGATTCTTTCGTAGATTATTATTTATTACGTAGTTTTTAGGACGTGTTATGAATGTAACAAGATGGTGAATCCTACTAATATTATAAATGCGAAAGTTTGTGAGGATGGATGGATGTTTGTTACTCTTCCACACAACTACTACTAAACCGATTACAATGAAATTTACATATAATTTACAATGAATGTAGGTAGCAGAAGACCCAGAATAAGACATGCTACTTTTTATCCCGGAAATCACACAGGAACGGGAACCTTGCGGGTTTTTCTTTGAAAACGCGGGCGAAGCCGCGGGAGGAAGTGTAATGATTGTAACAAGTTAGAATAGATTTGGTAATGTAAGCTTCAAGCTTGTTGTTGTTTTTCGCAAAACCTGTACTTTTCGCAAGAACTGTAACTTTTATTTTTATATACTTTCATATAAGTAATATTATGTATTTCGGTATCTAATTTCGTAACATAGGTACTTATTTACCAATAAATTATATGTACTACCTTGCCCGCGTCTTTTCTCTCTATACATACTTATATTTTACTAACTTCCGCCCACGACTTTGTACGTGCATCCCCGTTTTTCCCCGTTCCCGCAGGAATTTCGGGAAATCCTTTCTTAGCGGATGCCTACGTCCTAACATCTACCTGCATGCCAAATTTCAGCCCGATACGTCCAGTGGTTTGGGCTGTGCGTTGATAGATCACTAGGTATATCAGTCACCTCACCACCACCAATCAATCAAGCAGTTTTTTTTCCTCCTTCGGTTTTATTTATTTGCACTTCTACAAGTTTTTGCATCTGTCTATACATCAACATCAAAACCAAATCTCTACATCAGTTTAGGTGTTGGAGACTGACAAAGCAAATAAAATAATATTATACAGAGTTTTATCGTTATAAGCTAATTTAATTACAATACAAATTAAAAATGTAATTTTCAATAAAAAAAGTATAAGAGTCACTTACAATATCTAGATATTTCAACAGTGCATAAATTATTACGTTATTCCTAAAATCCATACTAATATTATAAATGCGAAAGTAACTCTGTCTGTCTGTCTGTTACTCAATCACGCCTAAACTACTGAACCAATTTTCATGAAATTTGGTATGGAGATATTTTGATACCCGAGAAGGCTACTTTTTATCCCGGGAAAATGACGCAATCTCTGAAATCCCACGGGAACGGGAACAATGCGGGTTTTTCTTTGACTGCGCGGGCGAAGCCGCGGGCGGTAACCTAGTAGGTTATATAACATTAAAAAAAACTTGTTTACAAACACTAGACTATAAATGGATATTAATGGACGACCGTTTGTCTATCACGCAAAAACTACTGACCCATATTTGAACCGGTTTTGGTGAAGTTGAAAGTCAAGGGACTGAATAGTACGGTCTAAATACGTTAATTGGGAAATCAATATTGTGTACTAGGTTTATTTGTTTTAAATAACATTACAACATTCAAAGAAAGAGAATGGAATTAATTTATTAAAATGTTTTTTTTTTTTATTACAATTAACTTTATTTACTTACATGTTACTTACATAGAGTATCTGTATGTTTAAAAAAAAATATGTCAAAAAAATAAACGTTCAGCAAATGCTGCCCATCAAGACTAAGTCGGTAGCACTCAGCACTGATTTTCAGTCTCTCTTCATACAATATCAATTTATATTATGGTGAAATAAATAGCTACAGTCTACACACAAGGAAAAATATGGTGCAAAAATATTTTTTTAATTCGTACACAAAACTTAAAAAGCTCCAACGTATCGATGACAAAAGTAATACTAATCGTCAGTATTTCATTCACTTGCGCGCTCAATGATTCGAGAAGAAATGACCTAGCCGCTAGAAAGTGGGGACAGTAACGTTTCATTACGCTTACAAACAATAGCCACAGAATATAACTAACTTTCAAGTAGCAATGACTGTCGTAGCAAATGTGTGATTGAAAAAAAATTTCGCGCCGAAGGACGCTATCGTAACCTAGAAAACGAGAAATTCGAGCGTTCTTTGCATAATATACGACTCTGAGAGCCCAGCGGCGATTTTTATGTAATATGCTGTAATAAACTGTTATGCAACTCATTTTGGCCTCATATTTTGGCGGGTTGCGATAGTCTGCAGTCCGCCATGGCACTGCGCGCGCTTTCGTTTTGACAGTTAGTGATTTTTTTTCTGTGAGTGGCGAGTGCCAGTGTTAGAAGTGACAGTGGTAAATTTTGCGGAGGATTTAGTCAGGTGAGTTTAAATAATATTTTTTATCGTCGTCCCATGGCGTGAATGTCGTGTTCTAATGTTTTTTTTTCTATGCTTCGCAAACATATTGTGAAAGTGATTCGTGTCTTCCTTAGCGGAAATAATGCGTTTCACCTTTCTTGAGAAATCTATAGATTACTTTTCCGGATTAAAAAAAAATGTTTGAAGTTGCGAAATATCTGTGCCGTGACCCAGTTTCGGCATCGTATGTTTTACGTATAGATTTTTGATGTCATAATCTCTTCTTAATTTTTGTTTACTGTTTTGTACCTATACCTAAGATTTTAAATTTAAATTAACTGTTTTTATGTATCTACCTACTAAATTGTTATTATGAGTGTCAATTAGCATCTAATAAGCGAGTCAATGTAGTTATGTGAATATTTTTGTTTAAACTATACATGCCATAAAACGTGTAAATTATTTATGACAATACATAAGTATTTACATATAAGGTAGGGCACTCCAGATAAACTAGATAGGTCTATATATCCCAGAACTAGAAAGCATATTATGTTTTAAATTGAATGAAAATCTAATAAGTAATATTACCCATGTACATTATAAATTGATTAACATTAAATTTTCAATTTTGTAATCGCCTAATGTTTTGATTTTGACTTTCATAAAATAACTAGGCATTTTATTATATTTATGTATTAAAAGTTCGATAAAGGAACGCTGTGTTACGATCCTATGTTGAATTAGGACACTTTAAACTTTACCATGACGAAAATTCTTAAAAATCGTTATTATATTACACAATGTGTAAATAATAAACTCCAAAAAGAATCCATAAATTTGCTAAATTTCGTATTTGTTAACATTAAATATATCTTTACTTCACAGATAATATCTTTATATCTAAAACAGATTATAATCTGTGCATATTTTTAATAATTTACTGCTGCGTTCAATAAAAAAAAAAAAATACAATTCGAAATTTAAAATCGTCAAGCTAGAAAATTGTTTACGATTTTCGAATCAAAATCGTCAAGCCAATTTACGATTTTCGAATATAAACGCTATAACTTTTAATATAAATTAATCTATTCGTTCATAATTAACCGATTTTCTATACAATACAGACGCAAAAAGAGTAAGATAACGGTTCCGCTATTCATAAGGTCTGACCCACATTCCCAAGTGTGTCATTGGCTAAATATTGCATATTATATACGTCATAGATACGTGTTTTTGTATTACATAAATTTTATAATCTAACGTGTTTTCTGATCGAAAATTGTAGAGATGCGAAAGTTTATGTAGATTATAAATCACTACATAGTATAAAACAAAGTCGTCTTTTCTGTCCCTATGTATGCTTAAATCTTTAAAACTACGCAACGGATTTTGATGCGGTTTTTTTAATAGATAGAGTGATTCAAGAGGAAGGTTTTAGTAAATGATTTATTAGGTTTTAGACAAAGTGGGCGAAGCCGCGGGCAGTAAGCTAGTTATAAATAATATATAGAGATGCGATAGAGTCGTAATTTTACGTACATGTATACTTGAATGTATTGTATACTAGCTTACCGCTCGCGGCTTCGCCCGCTTTGACATAAACCTAATAAATTATATACTAAAACCTTCCTCTTGAATCACTCTATCTATTAAAAAAAACCGCATCAAAATCCGTTGCGTAGTTTGAAAGATTTAAGCATACAAAGGGACATAGGGACAGAGAAAGTGACTTTGTTTTATACTATGTAGTGATAATGTATGTGTCAGCCGAAATATATTAAGTTTAGGAAATGTATAAAATATTCGTTTAAAATTTATTTAATACATATTAACTATGTCGTCATTCAATGAAGGCGTTAGTCATTCAATCAAATAGCAAATTCAATAAGATGACTGCGACATATACATTTCATAGGAATTGTATGTAATTCTCATATCGTATTAGAAAATGTAAAGCTATAGGTAAATAAAAAAACTAAAACTACGACAAAAAAACGGCGCTGAAAACGTATAAAACATGATTTTCAGAATACTGAACTGAACAAAGTTGCTAATGTAGTTGCAAGTAAATGGACACAGTAGACTCTACCAAGATGCCTTCGTTGTAAATTGACAATAATGTCATACAATACTATTCTGAAGTATGCAATATTCCACATGTAGTTGTATAAATTTTCATGTTTGGAAAACCGCAGTCACACGTCGTCAAAGTGCTACGGTAGATAATATGCAAGGGTATATGTAACGTGTGACAACGCCTTTCCTCCTTTTGCTTTGCCGTAGTCGGGTAATTAATTCCACATGTTGTTAAATTAAGAACCATAATAAGTTTATTTTGTAGGAGTATCAGAGCATAAACCAATAACAGTTTTTGAAATGGTACGAACGATCTTCGATAGGGTACAAGTAAAGCCGGGGTGTACAGCTAGTTTTCTACAAAATATCCATTTGTAACGCAATAGCCTTTAAAACACGAAGACAAATTTTAACGACGCACCCATATTCTGTCACTCCCTAATTTTCATTAATTATGGTTTAGTCATTGTTAGTTATTCTATTTATATAATACTAGCTTACCGCCCGCGGCTTCGTCCGTTTTGTCTAAAACCTAATAAATTATAATATACTAAAACCTTCCTCTTGAATCACTCTATCTATTAAAAAAATCCCGCATTAAATCCGTTGCGTACCTAGTTTTAAAGATTTAAGCATACAAAGGGACATAGAGACAGAGAAAGCGACTTTGTTTTATACTATGTAGTGATTTACTATTATTAGCCTACTTAAAATACAAAGGTGTTAACCTATTTTATAATATAGTATTTACTACTAAGGTTATCCTAATCCTAACTAATATTATAAAGTAGCAGCTGTGCCCCGCGGTTTTACCCGCATTGCTCCGCTCCTGTTGGTCTTAGCGTGATGATATATAGCCTATAGACTTCCTCGATAAATGGGCTATCTAACACAGAAAGAATTATTCAAATCAGACCAGAAGTTACTGAGATAAGCGCGTTCAAGCAAACAAACACACTCTTCTTTATATAGAATAGATTAATCTTTGATATAAGCTACTTTGTGAGGCCCATGTCCCAGCAGTGGGAACGTATATGGGCTGATGATGATGATAACTCACTGCTACTTATCAAATTTTACCAATACTTTCAGCCATAGTCAAGAGTAATATAACATACATACACACAAACTTTTGCCTTTGTTATATCTGTTTGATGTTCGATATAAAGAACAACAGATTAAGAGGAAATAATAGGTACAGATTATCAGAATTTTCGGGAGAAGTTTTAATTCCATATTAAATTTCGGACAAAAGATTTTTATGTGTTTAACATAATAGCTTTCCGCTCGCGACTTCGTCTGTGTTGTCATTATTTTATAATATCTATATGTATAAGAACCACTAATAACAGCTTTTACGTAACTTTAAAGATCTACTAAATAATTATTTTTAACAAAATTCTAACCATTTTCTATCTAGAGAAGTCACCAGCTTACAAATAAAAAAAATCATCAAAATCGGTTCACCAAGTCGGAAGTTTTGATATTACAAACATAAAAAATACAGTCGAATTATTGACAACTAACTACCTACTGTTTTTTAAAGTAGATTGAAAAGGAAGTAACATTTCTTCCATTTTTATTAGGGTTCCGTAGCCAAAATGGCAAAAACGGAACCCTTATAGTTTCGTCATGTCCGTCTGTCCGTCTGTCCGTCTGTCCGTCTGTCACAGCCGATTTACTCGGAAACTATAAGTACTACAGTGATGAAATTTGATGGGAATATGTGTTGTATGAACCGCTACAAAAATATGACACTAAATAGTAAAAAAAAGAATTGGGGGTGGGGCCCCCCATACATGTAACTGAGGGATGAAATTTTTTTTTTCGATGTACATACCCGTGTGGGGTATCAATGGAAAGGTCTTTTAAAATGATATAAAGTTTTCTAAAAAACATTTTTCTTAAAGTGAACGGTTTTTGAGATATCAGCTCTCAAAGTCGTAAAAAGTATGTCCCCCCCCCTCTATTTTTATAACTACGGGGTATAAAATTCTAAAAAAAATAGAGGTGATGCATGCTAATTAACTCTTTCAACGATTTTTGGTTTGATCAAAGTATCTCTTATAGTTTTTGAGATAGGTTGATTTAACTGTAATTTATTATATTTGCTGCTACGGAACCCTTTGTGCGCGAGCCCGACTCGCACTTGGCCGGTTTTATTATTACTTACCGTTATTAGCTGTCAAAACGATGACCTAATTGTCACTTTAATTCTTTACTATTTCTGCTACTTCGACTGACCGGTTGGCTTGGTTGGTAGTGGCCCTGCCTTCCAAGCCAGAGGTCGTGGGTTCGATTCCCACCCGGGGCAAATATTTGTGTGATGAACATAGATGTTTGCTCTGTGTCTGGGTGTTAATTATAAGTATTTATTTAAAGAAGATTTAAAGTTCGTATAATATGTATGTTTATCAGCCATCTGGTTTCCATAACACAAGCGAAAGCTTAGTATGGGATCAGATCGTGCCGTGTGTGAAAATTGTCCCGAAAATTTATTTATTTATTTTATTTATTTATTTCGATGTGTTCGAGTATCAATAAATGAATTTTTTTTTATTCCTTTACGCAAAAACAACTTAAACAGCTAAAGAAATTGCCATTTCGAACGTATTGTATGAAGTTTCCCTACTGGTTGTATCTGTATTTGTGTACATAGTTAAACATAAATCGATGAACCAGGCCGCATCCTGATTCCTTCTAATCAAGTTTATTAAGTACTAGCAATGCCCTGCGGTTTCACCCGCATAGATAGCGATATCGTGACAGTGAAAAGTCTACCATAGGTCGGACTATAGGTTTAATTTTTAATCACATGAAAATCACCTTTACCCCGTCCCGCACTACGCCTGCTCATTGTATTAAACAGTATACCTACTATTTTCTGTAGATTGACACTTTTAAAAATTCGTTGTATCTTTTGAATGGAATATCCAATTTTTTTTGCTGGTATTGAAACAGTCTATAATAAAACATCATTTAATGGGATAAGGATTAATATATGTGTATGGAGAACATGGTTTGATTACTGTCGGCACTTCTATTTACTTTGAAAACGTAAAAAAGTTGTTGTAGTAACATAACTACTGAAGATAGACATATGGTATCGCGGACTTTCTTGTAGATATTGATCCATTCTATAATACCGTAGAACATTTTTTTGTTCTATCTTCAATAGATTCCGCAGCGCACGCGATGACAGAAGTTTTATTGAGGAATTTTTTACACCTTGGGTTACATTATTGCATTTTTGGTAAGGATCTCTAATTTTTTGAAAATGCAATATAGCCTATGTTGCTCAGTAAAGATGCAGCTTTCTAATGGTGAAAGAATTTTTGAAATCGGTCCAGTAGTTTATGCGTGAAAACCATACATACATACATACTTACATACATAATTACAAACCTTTCCTCTTTATAATATTAGTATAGACTACATCCTTTACTTAAGAGGTCATTGACCGGGGATAGGTCGTTGAACTTTTAGGGCTTATAGCTAAATCGATAAATATTTTATTTACTGTTTGTATATATAACAAAAATGATTTTCAGACATATTATACTAAATTTGTAATGCATACGAATGAAATAAATTGAAGAAGTAGGAAATTTGTAAAATGAATTTGTTTTCATGGCCAATAACATAATAATATTTCGTCTATTTACACTGTTTTTACATAGGCCTATTTATAAGGTATATCACAGACCAATAAATATTGTACAAAGATCTTATTATCTTATTGCAGTATTATCTCCAGTTTGGGAAAGTGATGGCGCCATAGGCGCCATACGACCTATATATCGCTGTCATTATTCCACAATGGTACAGGAGATTCTTAACAAATATTCGCAGAATAAACTACATTCTAGTAAACAATCCAATCGTTATGACACTTTCTCTTACCATCTTGCGTGACACTCATGATGTCATGATAGTTATGAATTGTGACGTCATTGTGATACTGATATTTTATCCTGATACGAAATTATAAAGGCAAATAATGGAGTGAAAAAAATTAATTTTTAATAGTTAAGTTACGTTATTCATAATGCTTAATTAGTCGAAATTTAGTCGCTTCTTGTTTTCCACGATATAATAAGTAATAAATATGAATATACACAATATTAATTATTTAAATATAATTAAATAAAAAAAATTAAAAAACGTTAAATAAATCATTCAATGTATAAATTATATAAAAGTATTAATTCTTGCCATAAATACTTCTTTGTATCATAGACAATTCCTTTAACTCTGGCACTTAAGAAAAAAAAAATGAAAAATAAAAAAAAAAACAAAGCCAACTTTCGCGGGAGAAAATTCTAAATTTAAATCGTGTTCAACCACAAAGGCGTTGCGCGTGAATAGTTAATAATTGTAACGAGGTGCAATGTACGGTTTTCAAGAAATTTAAATGTTATACAAGGTCAGTGATCGATTTTTCTTGTAATACTAGTATTTAACACTAGTATGCTTGATTTTCAATTAAATCTTTAAGTATGATGTTGTTATTATGTTGTTTCTAAGTTTAACCTAAATCAAAGTCAATTTACTTCTGTGGTCATTAAATGAAACATCTGATCTCTATGATACAGAGTATATAATCAAAGGATACAGACAGATCGAGTTACTTTGGTATACTTAATTACTTAATCATTTTATAAGTCGATTTTATAGATTCATAAAAATAAGCCTTAAATATTAATTTAAGTTTAAATGTATTGATGTAATTGTTTGTTACACCTCTTTACTAATAACTAACAATATACAAAAAAACATGACACATTTATATTAAAGAATATTTATATAGTTAAATATTGCAAATGCTTCGGACGAAAAGTGAATTCATTTTTGCAATCAGATGTATTGTAGATAATTATCTACTGTGAAACACTTATAATTTAAGGCTCTGTACACACTTGCAAAAATTGCGACCGAGACGCAAATAATTGTCAGACTAAGCTACAATATTAGGTATATTATGTGCATTAATATTCATACATATCTTCATCGTCCTTATCATATAATAATTTATCATTCAGTTAAAAGTAACCACATAACTAGTAGACCGGGGTCGATAATTTTTGAAACAAAAAAAAATAGTAGTAGGATGAAACCCATTAGAAAAGGAGGGGAATGTGATAAAAAGTAAAGGAAAAATAAATTACAGACAATCCGAGTTCGGGAAGTGGGAGGGGGGGGCTTTTAAGGCTAAAAAATGGTTTCTCTTGATTTCCGACAAAACTACAAGTCCTATGGAAAAAAGTTCAATGGCAAAGTTGTAGGTAATAAAAAGTTCTACAA
>CAJQZM010039784.1:8832-65133 GCA_907164665.1 Colias nastes
CCTCATATTCGTTAATAGCTACCCCAAAAACCATGAAAATGACACCCATCACGAAAAAAAGTCAAATTTTCATTAGCGCCATCTTGGATTATAGTTTTGACCTCATATTCGTTAATAGCTACCCCAAAAACCATGAAAATGACACCCATGACGAAAAGATTTCAAATTTTCGTCGGCGCCATCTTGGATTTTAGTTTTGACCTCATATTGGTTAATAGCTACCCCAAAAACCACCCACATTTGCAAATGTGTTTGCTACTTAGGAAAAGTTCAGATTTAAAGATATAAGTAGGTAATGTGACGAATTTAATTTATTTCATTCCGACTGTTTCTCGGAATAACATACATTTACTAAGAATTGCATACAATGCCGGTTTTAATATATTGCCGGTAACATAATATTATGTATGATAATAATTCTTAAAAAAGTATTTTATACATTTCTTAAAAAGCTTCGATATTGTATACAATAATACAATTCATATTCAAATTGTTGTAAAATAGTCACACTTTTTTAAGTTGGTTGAATACAATAAAATACTTATAAGGATCGTACCTACTAATAAAAGTAACTAAATGAATTTTTAAAGTTCCCAGTAATCTTCTGGAATCAATTTCAATAAAAATATAAAAATTCACTTCAAAAAAAAAAAAAATAACATCCGTCTTACGCTTTTTCGATCAGCCACGTGTCCTGACGCGAGTTTTTTTTTGTTTATTTAATAACAATTAAACCACATCGAATCAGACCCTGAAAAATGAAAGGGTTCTATTCCTGAGCATACTCAAGCGTAAGAGAAAAAAAAAGACTCGATTAGTAAAGTATTTCGGTCGCTATCGTGTTAACAAGAAAAAGGATCCGCACATACAGACACACGGACGTCCAAGACAGAACTTTTTTAAACTGTTTTTTAACTAGTTTAAATAACAAAAATGACATCAAAAATATCATGAACGTTAAAAATAGTGTTTTTTCTTAATATGTGTGTGTATGTATTATCTTACAAGTGCAATGTATGATACATAAAGACATTTTAAGTTTGAAAAATCAGATGTTTTGCGCGAAGTGACAGTAGTACCCACCTCAACGCTTCGCTTATGAGGCGTGCAATAGGTTTTAGCCATGATAAAATGTCGCATAGAAGCATCGAGACATAAAACATGAATAAAAATAAAAATTACTCGTATATGAAACAGATATTTTAAATGTAAATGATGTGTATTAAACAAAGTTCATCACTACATAGTATAAAACAAAGTCGCTTTCTCTGTCCCTATGTCCTTATGTCCCTATGTCCCTATGTCCCTATGTATGTTTAAATCTTTAAAACTACGCAACGGATTTTGATGCGGTTTTTTTTAATAGATAGAGTGATTCAAGAGGAATGTTTTAGTATATAATTTATTATGTTTTAGACAAAGCGAGCGAAGCCGCGGGCGGAAAGCTAGTTCTTAATAATGAATTATAAGAATTTAAAACAAAAGCACGCAAGCTGCGAACCACATGTTCGTAAACGTTAAGAACAGTGATTCAGATTTTAAAGAATTTTAACTATTTATAATAAATTTATCATCATATACTGTTAGACACTGTTCAAACAACATTTTTTGCGGTCCCTTGATGACCTGATTCGTTAAAATTTTATCTCATTGTTTATTCTTAAAACTTCATGAGCACAATCAAAAAACTACTTTTTAACGCGTACTTCAGTTTTTCTGATTTCTATCCAAACAAAAGTTCGCAATTTCGAGAGAAGCCCGTCAAAGCCAATACATATAGGTACTTGAGACTTGATAGATATTATACGAACTTACTTCCACGCATCGATATCGCCATAAAATGCCTGTTTGTTTCATAAAGAATCCATCATCAAACCATCACACCTAGCGGCTAGCATTTTCGAACTTCAACACACGTCCAAAACTCAATTGAGTTTCCTTTCGCATTTTTAGAGTGTACATACTTTAGTATGAATGAACCTGCTGTATGAAAAGTAATATATGATATTAAAATAATTACAAAGCAAAATATTAATGCGTTCTACACTGTTCTAAACAAAAAAAATTTAAAAAATATTTTATCATTCACAATATAATTAATTGTCCAATTGAACAGAGTAATACTTACCGTTTTTCCTAATATAAATATTGTATTTCACATTGTGGACGTTAAGAAATAGGTACTTGTTTCGTGTATTATGCGCTTATTCGCTCCAAAATTTGTATTCACCTGCCATTTTACCTATTACAATATGCCAGAGCCAAGTCGATCAACGAAAGAAATTAAAAAACGAATGAATTACAATTTGATGCTAAAAATTAAGAACCCCTTCATTATTACATTAATGGTCGAAATAGTATTATGCTATTATCACCACCTACCTTCATTTGATGCACTAGGTATTTGTAATTTTCACATAATAATTTTAATTTAAACAGTAACATAATTTATTATTATTTATTATTGCAAAGCAATCGGCGCCAAATTAACGATTGAAGCATATTATTTCCACAGATACACATAAAAGTGCTGTATTCAACCACAGATTAAATAGACTTTGAAGACATTGGCAATCACGAATGTCAATTTTTTTTACTGTTGTTTATTGTTAGAAAAACCAATAAAATTATTGCCTACAATAATTAATGTTGAAATTAATATCTTGTAATTTAAATTTTCATATTAAATGTTTTAACATGAAACTGCAGTTTAGACAAATAATTACGTTAAAAGTTTTTAGCTGTAGTTAGTAGTTATGAATGGCATGGTTTTAATTGCATCCTTTTTTGTTTTTTGATATAAAAAAATATCAAAAACCAGTACTTCAATTACATAGTTTGTTTTGTGTTTAAGAATGTAAAATAAACGAATGCTTAGATTTTGAGATAAGGCGCGTGATAGACATATCGTAACGCTTGTCTAATAGTTTTTATATTATCTGTATTCTATTATAACAATTGTTACGTCACAGTTCAAGCGTGTTTTTTGGCGCTTTTGTTTGAAAGCTTTTAGAACAGTTAAAGAAAAACGATTAAGGTTCTTTTTTTAATTTAAATGATAATAGTAATAGTTTAATTTTTACGTACAACGGAGAGCACACAAAATATACCTAAGTACAGTGTGTTTATTGAAATGTCAAAATATTAAGATCTCATTAATTTTCCTTTAAAATCTTAATAAAATTATACGGCAAATAAAGCCGTTTCGTAAAGCGTTATTTATATTGCTGATATTCGACAGAGCAATGTTGGAGACAATTTATGTACCGCGTTGATTCTGCATTGATACTAAATCTTAAAACTACCAAGTAAATCAAATATATTACTATATTTATCATTATTCGCTTGTGCTTTCAAAGTTATGTTGTGGCTTTGGGCATAATTTATATTGTTATCGATTATCGAGACTTTGCAAAGGTAAGATAAACAAAGTGTTGTGTTTATGAATGAATGATATGAATGCGTTTAAATTTTTAAGTTGCATCCTCAAATTAATACAACTTTATTTATTACATGAATAGCGCTTTGATATCTAGTGATAAAGTAATTACTTTAATTCTCTTATACACACTTAAAACATTAATGTATGATACATCATAGGTAGGTTTAGGTACACCTATAGATTGATATATTTTATGTTACTTTAAGAAATACAGTATACTAGATATTATATTTCCCACGACTAATATACAATATGCAGTTCTTTTATTGTATCTCTTAAAAATAAACGAATTGATATATTCCCTAACATTTAATGTCCAATATAGTCTAGCACTATAATTAAATCAATATATTTCATGAATATAATTCCACAATGCTTCGCCTAATAAATTGACAAAATACCTCAATTAAAAATACATTCTCATGTCCGCTATAAATATTTCCCCTGTACTGTGTACAATGTCCGTTCGCTATTTCACCCATAATATATTTTACCTCGGGCTTTAAAATCCATTAACATCGATGATAAAATCGATTCAATCAATAAATCTTCGGTTCTAGTCGTGGGGACTCGATACATCGGCTTCCTATCAGAATCGAGTGGGAAGAGATAAGAATATAAGATGATCGATTATTAAAAAAGTTGTAATAATATTTACTAGAGAGGCGTTGATATGTGCAGTAAGTGATGTTTCATGTCGATCTCGTTGATATTCATAAAGTGGATACAAATGATCATATAGTGAGATTTTTGAATGTGTATTATTTTTCAGTACGAATAGATAAAACATTTTAATATATGTAATTTGTTATTAAATAACAAATACGTATCGGTGAAACCATAGACAATGGTATTGTCTATGGTTTTATTATTTAAACTTATAACTAGGTATATCTAAATTAACTTTACCTAATACTAAAAATAAATTTTCTTCTATAATAATTTGTCTTTAACAACATGATCTGAACAAATTAATAAATAATTCGCTGACGAATTTCGTTAGGAATAGTATCAATTTCAATTAAGCTTAAAAATTCAATTAAAATACCTTTAAAATATATTATATTTATAACAGAATACATTATACCATAGAGTTAATTACTGAGGTCAGTTATAAACAACGCTTTGTTTGGAAATAAATTCTATTGAAATATCTGATTGAACAACTAATTATTGGTAAAGTCGGTCAAACGACATGATCAAATTATAGGACCTTGTGCGTAGATACCATAGAACGTTACACATTTTTGTTTTATTTTTTTTTAGATTTAAGAATTATTTTTACAGACGAAGAATGTCTTAGATATTTATGGTTGTTAACAAAAGCAAAGCTTTATTGTAGTGTCACTTGCAAATATTTGCAACATCAATATCATATTATAGACACTGATATCTGGATATATGGATAGTCCTTAGAGCATGAAACCAACGTCGGATATGTAGTACATTTATGCAATGGAAAACAACAATATACCCAATATTGTCATGCAACTTGAATAGTATTTTATACAAGAATAATATGACAATACAAATACTGAAATTTTATAAGAAATATTAAATATATCATGGTAGCGAAAACCGTAAAAATATAGCAATAATTTATTGTACCTTAGTAACTAATACTTTCAAATGGCTAAATGTGTGTAGTATCTAACCGTAATAACGAATTTAATTATTCAATAATGCAATAACTCCAAATAATTTGTCGTGACCATTTTCATTGAAAAATTTATGTTTATTTTAAAGCTATTTTGTTTTTGTTGACCTCAACTAGACCAATTTATTTGAAGTTTGTTTTGTTAAGGCGTGCGTGGTTATATTGTATTTATCCGTTTATACATAAAAATAATATTATTGATTTTAATATATTTCTTAGCTGATATAAAATAGAATAGAAAATAGCGCTCCCTAGTTTAATTTGATCTCGTTGATAGAGCAAAGAACTAAGGTACAGAATTCGTAAAAAAACAGTAGGATCCGTAACAAATTATGAAAGGAAATGTAAATACTTAGATTGACCACAAGCTCTTTCTATAGGTAATATTAAAATGATAATATTTTTTTCGACTACTTTAGGATATTAACAATAAATTATACAAATGCATTTAAAAGGCTATAACCTATAAATACATCGTAGGTTTGTTCAGATAATTGTTAAATGTGACCGAGACTTTACCCTTAATTTATAATGGCCCTTGTTATCTAGAGGTAGGTAGCATTTAGTTGGCTTATAAATTGTATTATTGGGTTAGTTGATAATGAGTCAATTAAATATTCTAATTTATTACGTGATCGAGATAAGTTATGCTTTTAATATCGTCGAACTTTGGCACACTAGGTAACTATCTTAAACACATTACAATAAATGCAGAGGGATAAGGATAAGATAATATGAATCGATTGTACGAAAAAGTAAATAATATTATTTACCCAAAAAAGAAGAATACAATATTAGAATATAGCCATTATAATTATCTAAATGCATTAATAATTTAATTCCAAATTGATGTCTCTTCTAGAAAACGATGCTCTAAGATTTCTTAATAATCAATAACCAGAAGTGGACTACAGGGTGTTACTTTTGAGAACAGGATGCAGAAAAAGATAACAGTTTCGCAGTATCACGTCTGATTAATGACGAATGCTGGCATAATTAACTGCTTTTATTGCAATTCATTTCTTGCTAGACTCATAGCAGGGGTCGCGTGATCAGCGTGAAGAGCAAATATATGTGCATTTGTTAATGTACATGTGTTTTCTTGTAACATTTATGGTGAAAAAGTATAGTAAAGTGGAACACCATGTGTATGAAGTACGTAGTAAAGTGTACGTTGGAGGTTACAATTTTGAATCGAAACATATGAGTTTTGTTTCGTTAAATTTATCGATTATTTATGTGCATGGAATGTATTATCAACTTATAAAACAAATGCATATGACCATTCCCATTTATTTCCCACTACATGGTCTCAGGCTATGTGGATTTCAGCCATGTCACAACGTTGGTCAAGTGCGGGTTAACAGATGTCACACATGGTGATATTTTTTGACGTGACAACGTCTTATAATTCGATAGAGCCGGCTGCACGCACGAGAAAACATGACTCATGCGGCGTTACCTCGCTCTGAGGCGTTCCATGTAAGGCTTGAAGTGCAAGCGAGAGCGCGGAACGAGCGACAAAGAAGCACAATCGGACGTTGTCACGTTCAACTATCGTCAGTAAACCGACTTTACAGACAACCAATTTTTTTCTAAATAAGTTCAACGACTCCTGTAACGTTTGAAGAGTTTGTACTTTAAAATATTTGCACATGTTTTAATTCATTTAAGTGACCTATATTTGACGTGCCTTTGTATTATCGAAAATAGTAAAGATATAAAACATGAAGTTTTACACAATCGGCGATTTTTATAAATTTTTATTATATCCTTCAATAACACCAGTAACATAAACGTCGAGATTATCCGTCTACTTAAAATATTATCGAGATATAATTTTATAGCTTTTAAAGTGTGAAAAGATACTTTGGTAGAATTTATTTGCGAAATTCGATATCATAACATGCCGTTTCAATTGTTATAATAATTTAAAGATTTGTGTAACAGTTTTAAAGCAATAAATATTGGTATTTATGTTTTGCCCTAATTTTATTTTAAAAGAGCAAAAAAATTAATGTAATATTTTATCTACCGACATGTTTACATTGTATAAATTTGTATTTTTAAATACCGCACACTTAAAAAGGTTTAATGCCTGTCTGCATAATATTTGAAAGGTCCATTGGAAACGGCATTTTTGACCTTTCTGAAATAAGATGTTGTACTATCTTATATCTACAAAAAATATACCCACTGGATAAATAATTAAAAGATATACTTGCTTATATGTATTTTCCTCTATCGCTCCATAAGTATCTAATATAACACATTAATTCTTAAAAAATAATGTTTTTTCCTATTGTGAGTTATGATGGTTATGACCCTAGACTATGTACATTTGTATATTGTATACATTCAAATGCGGTTATGTACTTTCCTTTTAGATCATTAACTTGACAAAATAAATTCCGTATGTCAAAACAACATGTCTATTTTGGCATAGATTTTGAGACGTTTCATAGTTACGCCAACCCACGCATAAATAACGAAATAATTACATTAAGAAAAGCCTGGTTCCGTACAAGTTCCGTCCGTACAGTGGTTTTATAATTCTCCATATACCTTCTATTGTTGGTCTAAATATATAATACGAAAGTTTTATCAAAATCATTACTTTATCTCAACTTGTATTCTATAAAATGTCTATTTTACCTTGCGTAGTTAAAATAAGTACCTTCTCTAATAATATAAACTGGTGTATCTCTACTCTTGCATTCTATTATATTTAGCATGTTTCGTTCAAACCGGGGGACTTGAATTAAAGTTAAGGAACCCTAAAACATGAAAAAAAAGATGGATAGATGTGTATTTTATCAGAGATCTTAAAAGCTCGTTCAAGCAATTAGTCTCATAGCGTATTTGTTTCTAGCAGGACAATTATTTGCTGTCAACTTGAATAAAAGCACATGTGTCTGATCCTTCATAGATATTATTAGGTTTATTTAATTAGTACGAATATATTAATTCTTATTCATAATTCTATGAATATATTTTTTATAATACTACTAGCGGCCCGCCCCGGCTTCGCCTGTGGTACATGTTTACGTTTTCTCTCCGTAAGAACCATCCTAGTACCTCATGGAATATTATAAAAAAATAATTAACGAAATCGGTTCAACCGTTCTCGAGTTATGCGCTTACCATTATCATTTTGCGCTTATCATTTTGCGAGTCATTTTTATATTATAGATTACTAGCGACCCGCCCCGGCTTCGCACGGGTGCAATGCTGATACTAAATACACTACAGAAAAACTGTGAACGTTGTATATAAAAACATAGCGGCCCGCTCCGGCTTCGCACGGGTATCACTACATAGTATAAAACAAAGTCGCTTTCTCTGTCCCTATGTCCCTATTTCCCTATGTCCCTTTGTACGCTTAAATCTTTGAAACTACGCACGGGTATAAAATATATAGCCGGGCGGCCGGCCGGTACCGCCGCAAACGCTACGCACCGCAATTTTTAAATCTGTAATATCTTCGAAAATATTCACTTAAATCATACGGTGTAAAGGGCCATATAGATCTATATTAAATTAACAATTATGTATTCAAGGTATTTAATTGGTTAAGGATTAATGCTGTATTGGTTAAAATCGCTTCGAAAATTAGCCATTATTTGTCGTAAAAAGTAAATGACAAAAAAAAGTTATTGTGGGTTATCCATAAGAGATAGACATATACCATCACGGACTTTTCTGTAGACCTTTTCAATGTGTATAATACTTAGTACATTATTTTGATAAAACTCGTAGGGTTCAGCCTGCGTTTGCAATGTAAGCGGAAAAAATGTAATTTTTTACGACATCACATTAGAAACCTCAAAAATAACAGTACTTCTCCACTATTTAATGGATGTTATTATACATATAAACCTTCCTCTTGAATCACTCTATCTATTAAAAAAACCGCATCAAAATCCGATGCGTAGTTTCAAAGATTTAAGCGTACAAAGGGACATAGGGACATAGGGACATAGGGACATAGGGACATAGGGACATAGGGACAGAGAAAGCGACTTTGTTTTATACTATGTAGTGATGATGTACTATAAATATTTTCATTCTATTGTGATTATTTTATTAAATGAAATAATGGAGTTAAGTAATGCTCACAAAATTATCGTGTATGTAAATTTAAGTCGTACAATATTAAACAGTCGAAAACCTTTTAGCGACGAGTCATGGTAATGACTGACAATTATTATAATAAACAAGTGCCAACAAACATTTCTAAAAGCCCCTTAATTTCGTACAATAACACTTTTAAATTAACTTAATTGGCTGCCCTTAATCCTGTAACGGATTTAATCGTAACATTTTTAAAATGTCAACACAATTAGTTAAATATTTACGATGTGATGGTAACATTGCGTGGTAGTGAAGTTGCATGCTTGACGTTGCAATTTTGAGGTAAATTGGGGTTTAAAATTCACAAACTATAATCTTCATACTTATTTCAGACGTGTGTAAATGGACTTTGAGTGTGCTTTGTGCTTTGAGAAAATACAAAAAATAAAAATTATATCGTTTCCGTAATTTTCTTCTGCGTTTAGTTAATTATTTTAATAACATAGAAGTGAATTGTATTTATTGATAAAAGGCATACTAATAGATGCATATTTTGCGAATTTGTCTTAATTCTTACTATTACGTAATACTTTGCTGAATTAATTTTCTCTATCAATATAAGTGAAGTCCCGTGTCCCCCAGTGGGGTAAGGGGCAGATGCATTATGCATACTCTATCAATATAATATGCATAAAAATTGTAGGGTAGACTGGGTACGGTTGTGCCAGGTCCCGGTAGTGACAGTCGTCATATTTTCGAAAATATAGGGAATAGCACAGGTCATGCAAGGGGAAAGAGGAGCGGCTTGCTCGTCTCAACCTGTTACACAGGGTTGCATCATTTTCCGCGCAGTGAGTACGTGAGCAGAAGCCCATTTTGATTTTAACCGCCAAAAAGTAAGTTTTTTCGTTCATTTTCATTTCCAAATTACTGTAATATCTATGCTGATAGGGTATTGAGTGTTATTCATCGATATAAGTCACATATTAGCAGTTTAATATCAATAATTACATTTATTGTAGGTTATTTTGTCTTGGCGTGGTGATTGTATTTTTATAAAAACAGTCTCTGGTTACGGTTGTGACACTTTAACCGGGTACGGTTGTGACATAAGTAAAATCTGTTATTTTTGTTTTAGATGCCTAGAAATCGCATCATAAAAACTCAAAGAGTGTACCGTGTAAGTACCGTGTCGCAGTTCGAAGATGCGCATGATGAAGTAAAACGCAGGACTTCTTTGCGCAGTGCTGCAGATTATTACTTATTTTGATAGACTTTCGCACAGCTCTACTACTTTACTATGAGAATATTTTTGTTTTTTTTTTGTTTGAAAGATACCATGAGAATATTTTTATTTTTTATTTGAAAGATGAGCACTTTTATTACGTTTGGAGTTTTGTTTCAAAGTAAAGTAGAGTTCCTACAAACATAAGTTTTATTGTGATTATGAATGTGATTGACATTTCTTTGATTAGTATTGTAATTTTTACTAATTTTTAATGAAGACTATTACAGAAAGTCAGTATTAATGGAGACTGATAATATATCTAAAGATACTATAGTGCCATGAAAGTTGTGAAAGATTAAACTGTTACCAGATTTTATCACTTTTGTAAGGAAAGTATTTTTTGTTAAATGAGTCATATTATAAAAAATAAATATTTCTTGTAATGTAAGTAATAAGTAAAGTCATGAAAAAGTATTTCGTGATCATTTAGAGCATTTCTATCCTCTTGTGTAATCATTTCACATAATTTTCATACTGTCACTATTGACCCCCAGTACTGTCACAACCGCCCCTGGGATGTGGTCGATTGTGACAATCTTCCTTTGTTTAAATAAATATTTTTCATAATTTAACTATTAGATTTAGGCCTAAAGTTTTAACATTAAGTCGTTAACCAATGAATAAACTACATTATAACACAGTTTTTGTTCAGATTATTAGCATAATTTAAAAAATATAGGCGGACAAACTAAAATTGTCACTACTGTACCCAGTCTACCCTACATATTAATATACTTACGCAAAAAACGCAAATTCGATTTGGACCAAGTATTAACATACATATTAATTGCAAATTAAAATTGCCATGAGTGTCACAGAACATAAAATGTTATGAATATTTAATAAGGATTAGCTTATAACAAGTGCTAACTTCACACTGGTTTCCAAGTTGTTTGCATCTACTTAGCGATCAGGATTAATGCCAAGCGACGGATGTGTTCTCTATAATGATAATTATCATAAATTGAAATTAAATTCAAGATAAGTAGTACAGGTACTATTAGGCTTTTGCTATACCACTCGATACTCGTGAGTCGTGGTTTGGTAGCGATGTTTCTGCAGGCAAATAGACGAAATTAATTGTATTACGTATAAATAATAATAAAATTACAACACCATTAATTTATCTAATTGAAAGAAGAAACAATAGACTTAAAATAAACAACAATTATTACAATAAACTCTAGTACCAATCAAGAGACGAAAAAAAAATATCTTGGTTTCAATTATAAACTTTTTATTAAAGTGAGCACCATGGAAAGGTATTGTTCACTGAGATTTTGTAAAAAAAAATTACTAAGGAAGCAACTGCTGTATAACTCGCTTTTCCATTTCTTAAAATTAAATGAACGCAGGTAATTTGAGCGATCGCATCTGCAGTTAAATTAAATTCCATAAAACGATGCTGACATCTTCGCTTGTTAAAATGAAGAAAAAACTAGAAAGCGAACTCACATTTCTTGACAAACAAATCGAGAATGCCGCTGTATGTCCATCATTAAAATGACTTTTTTTTTCATTGCGGTTTACGTGAAAATGTTTCGGTGACATTTGTGTTTGTTTACGTTCTCGTATTTTGACATGTTAAATGCAATCGGAGTGACACCTCTCGATACTTGATAAAATAATTATTCAATGAAACATGTGTTGATACTTTTTAAATGTATTGCGGTTGTTGCAATTAAATTCGCGTCTTGCAGAAAAAGTTATGTGCAGTAGCGTTTCTTTACACGATCGAGTTATATATTTGTTGTATTCCTACATGACAGTTGTAATCCACTGCTTTTTCCGAATCGTTGATTCGTTATTATATTCCAAGGAATAAGAATAAGGATTTATAGCTGATGGATTGATGGGAATTAACACTTGTGTCCATTTTCAAAGGGAAAAATAGCAGAACGACTCCTTTCTAAAATCCTTCCTGCATACCTAGTGCATACCTCAAAAACAAACAAATAATGAATTAAATGTTAAAGAATAATGAAATTTCTACAAAAATATATGCACACGATCTAAGAAAAACATATGCTAACAGAAATACTAACGTTTCCATAGAAAATTTTTGCGAAAATTGAAAATATTCAAAAAAAGTGGGCAATGTTGGCATATTTCACGGTACCATTAAAGGTAATTCGACTTGACTAAATAATTGTTTGTGTTTGAGTTGAGTACGATGAAATGATTGATTATGCAAATCATCGGCATGCAATTAAATTTACCGATGCCTCAAAGGTTCCGTTATTATTTGTAGCGTGTTATTACCATGTGAAATATATAAAACGAGTAAAATTATAAATACAAAAAGATCTCTCTGGTGGTCTGTAAATAAGGACTGAACTGATGTTTAACCTATGTGTTAAATTATAACATCAACACGACCTTTTCTAATGTATACTAGAAAGAGAAGCATCTACATATTAAGTAGCATACAGAATATACCACCACTTCAACATTTATAAAATAAACTCACGTAAGGCACTTAGATTTTGACAATGTTAAGAACAAACAAGTTTCCTAACAAGGTGAACAGATATCAGATAATCAAAACGCTGCCGATACTGTGCCAAAAATGTACAGGTTGATAAAAAGCTCGAGATATTACGTCTCGGTTCCTTGGAAGTTTATCGTTATTGAGGGACTGCACACACTTGACCGCGAGATTCAGTTTTGTTTATCATCATGATCTGCTGATATGTGTCCCCAGAACAGGGAGACAGGTATAACTATGAGAGTTTAATATATATAGCGAAATGTAATACAGAGAGCAAACAAAATACACGATCCATATTCTCAAATGTTGAACTGAAGAACTGTTTTTTTTTTCGTCGTACAATAGGTAATCAATAATTGTATGTTATTATAGTGATTATATTTGTTTCTATAGTAGGCGCCTGTCGCTTCTTTAAAGCTGCATCTTATTCTTCTTATTCTTGCAAAATATTCGCACTAATACCTACTTGTTTTAATTTTGTACGAACAAATGTATGCAGTCCCTAAGACGAGTTTAATGTCGCCGCGACGTCGATCGAGGGCGACTTTCTGATTCTTCATACCAATTCACGGTATCAATTGAAACGCGGCACAAAAACCGCCTGCTAAATGATCCCTTTTACTAAATAAATCCCTTCAATTATCGCCAATCACACAATTAAGTGCTTTTGAGTGTTTAACTACTTATACTCGTACATGCATAATGTATTTGCGTTAAGTATAAATACATATATTTGTCTTAATTTTCGGGTTAATAAGTAATTTGTTATACAGGCCTTAATGGCTTGGAGGCGGATGGCTTGCATTCTAAGCCGGGTATTCTACAGTCTACTGTTAAAATGTTCAAAAATTATAAATTGATGACATGACATGGATTTATTTAAAAAGAGAGCCTATATCCACCCTCGATAGTCGGTAGACGGTAACAGCCTCACAAAGGTTACTTTGTGAGTGCTCATGGGCGGTGGTGATAACCGCATCAGGGCCATCAGGTGACCCACCTGCTCCGTTACCTGCTCTTTTATAAAAAAAATTAATAGTAAAATAATATAGGTAGCGAAATAAATTTTCTAACCATCCCAACAGAAAACTTCTTAGTAAAATTGTTATCTTGTAAATCACATATTTCAATATAAAATCATGTAGCAAAACACAAACAGTAACATATGATACCGATTACGTTCGATACATATCTAACAATTTAATTCTCAATAAATAAACGTATGTTTATATTTCCATGGAACCCGTTCCAGTGTTTCCATCACCACAGATTATCTAAAGGACATAAATCAGACGTAGAGTGAGTTTTAATAACATTTCTAGGACTCATATCCGTTAGAAGTACGACGATTATCCACTCACCTCAATACCTACTTAATATGTGCGATCTGTCAGATTGTATGTTATGATAGTTTAATGATCCGCTATATGCTTAAGTGTGTATGTTTATGAGTGTTTTAGATTGGTTTTGATAAGAATTTTGCAAACTTATCATTTATAAGAATTAAGATAAAAAATGTCAACTTTGTATCGTTTATAACATAATAGAATTTAATCTATTATCACGATATGTTTTAGTAAGTATTTTTAATTTTATGAAAGACTTGAAAGCTTTCAAGTGAAGTTAAGTTTAAAACTTTTGTTGTTAATACATAATAATATGCGCTTTAAGACAATAAATATAGTGAAACTCTTTTAAATGAAGCTATTATGTCAACCACATGTCAACCAAGTAGGTAGCTATTTCTTGTCGTAACTTTTTTTTTTTTTTTAAATCTTACTTTATTCAAAGGGGTTTTGTCAAAAGTAAAAAGCTCCTTGTAGCGAAATTAATAAAAAATACTTTTCCTTAATTTCGTAATATAAATAAATAAACTTTATAATTAAATAAATTCTATAAAATAAACGAGGTTTCATCGAAACAGAAAGATCAACTTTATGTTTCCACTTCATTCGCCGTAATATTTATTAAGCAGGAAAGATTTATCAGATTATTGCTCGGAATTTTGTGATTTTCCAACGTTGCTCTTTTTTAATTGAAAGGTATTTTATTGAAACGTCAGATATAAATCCATACTAATATTATAAATGCGAAAGTAACTCTGTCTGTCTGTCTGTTACTCAATCACGCCTAAACTACTGAACCAATTTTCATGAAATTTGGTACGGAGATATTTTGATACCCGAGAAAGGACATAGGCTACTTTTTATCCCGGGAAAATGACGTAATCCCGGAAATCCCACGGGAACGGGAACTACGCGGGTTTTTCTTTGATAGCGCGGGCGAAGCCGCGGGCGGAAACCTAGTAAGTAATAAAGCACATGTAATTCCATATCTGTACATGAAATCAAAATAATATGTATCCCTTTATACGAATAAGCTTGAAAGATTTGGAACCGTCGCTTTCAGTTTATTAGCATCGAGTATATTCATTCTACGCGATAAAAATATTTTTTATTTATAGGTAATCACCTACTATTTCAAACAAAAACAGTTTTTAAACTTCTGCATTTAGATCTTACTGGTCAACTTGGTCTAAGGAAGAAGTAACTCACACTTTACCTTTTTATGACTTGTGTTATTTATTTTGTATATATTTTTTAAATTGTTTATTGTAGAGATTTTGACCTTACATAATTATACGCAATTTAAGCCCCAAAAATTACGTAATTATACCATACCAACTAATAACTGGATAATATTATACGAGAGGTTCAGTAAAAATTCCAGACCAACATTATAACATCAAACCAAGGAAACATTAGCCTACGCCCCACGGTCATGTCATATGTTATCTATGCTACGGCACAATATATTAATAAATACATCATGTATTAACATTCTAGTAGATACCTCGCTATAACATAAACTACGAGTAAGTCCATGTTACCACCACGCATTGCTTGTAGGCTGAAATATTTATGATTGTACGCTGTACGGACAGACGATTTTCCACGACACTCGTACGCATTATATTTTACGCAATTCAATGTACTCATTTGTCTGTCAGAATGAATGATTGAAGTTAACTCGTGCATGTATGCGACACGCACACATTGAATGTTAAATGTTATAGATAAAATAGTATGACTCGGTTCTGTCACAGATGGTTTAATAGATGTATGTGGTATTTTTGTATTTTTTTAAATCGTGATGACGTTTATTGCTAGATAGAGCCTGCAGAAAGCCTCCTTTTTTTTAAGTTGGGAAATCTTCCAAAGGGAAGGAGCCGTGGGTTATGTCGGTATGTCGGTATGTTATTCTTACCGACTAAAACCCCACTGTGTTCCGTCGAGCCGCTTTAATGATGGGGCCGCGGGTATTGGTTGGAATTCTTCCGCGACCGCCTGAAAGCCTCCTAGTGAACAGAGATATAGCGTGAATATTTTCTGTCTAAATTTATTTTAAAGCTCGATCTATATTGGTCATAAATGTTTGGCCTCTATCAGAGTAACGATGTCAAATATCATTTTAGTAATTAGGTATGTTGTCTGTAGTTAGCGATTATTATTTTAGTTATCATTTACAATATATTTTCAATAACATAACAGAAACCATAAGAGCAAATTGAAAAATTATTTTAACTTTGATAGAGTTATTTGTACGGCAGCTGGAGAAGTGAATTTTATTTAATACTAGCTTTCCGCCTGCGGCTTCGCCCGCGTTTTCAAAGAAAAACCCGCATAGTTCCCGTTCCCGTGGGATTTTCTGGTAAAAACCTAGCCTATGTTGCTCAGTGAAGCTTTCTAATTGTGAAAGAATTTTTGAAATCGGTCCAGTAGTTTATGCGTGAAAACCATACATACATACATAATTACAAACCTTTCCTCTTTATAATATTAGTATCAAGTATGTATAATATTATTACCGCGAAGCGCGTCGAACGCGGCAACTGATACACAAAAATAATCCTTATGGCATGATTCTGTATTCACGCGCGATGACTTATAGCGTATTTCATGTATAACTTTGGTGTTTCTACACCGATTTACATGATTCTTTTTTTATTGAATAGGTAATAATGTTAACTTTTTTTAATTAGGGATGAGTGAGAGTGTTGTTTAAACGTAAGAGTAGACAAATATAATCAGAAAGCTCCGAATTGCTAAGCTATTGAAGTTTCACGTGTTATTGTGAGTCAATTTTAAATATATGCTGTCTAGGAATTTATTTTTATATAATAATAATAATTTAAGAACATTTGTGTCGTACATGATTTCTATGTAGCTTTAACCATTAAGGCTGCACACGCGACGGAAGCTTAAAAAATGGAGTAACTTCTCCCGTTTTCCCAATATTTCCCTTCACTGCTCTGCTCATATTGATCGTAGCGTAATAAAAAGTATACTATAACCTGCCCAGGAGTATGAAGAATAATTGTGCCAAATTTCGTTAAAATCCGTCGTGTAGTTTTTGTTTCTATAACGAATATACAGACAGACAGACAGACAGACAGACAAAAATTTTACTGATTGCATTTTTGGCATCAGTAGCGATCCCTTATCACCCCTTCATAGTTATTTTTAAATATATTTCATGTACAGAATTGGCCTCTCTACAGATTTATTATAAGTATAGATAAAATCGAGTTCATAAATTAATATAAAAAAGATTTAATATCTACATAAAACACACAAGTACTTAAATATCCAATTTATTTACCAGGCAATTTGTAAGCGCATACCGTCATTTAATTAACAAAATCATATTGTAATCACACATTCTTCGACTAATTAAACTTACGAACATTAATTAAACTCATTGATGTTACCGACACAATTTTTATGTATAGAAATAACGAGTCATGTAAAAAATATATTAACCAAGTAAATATTAAGAAGCATGCTGAAAAATCAAACAAAGCTCAAACGCATAGACACAGTAAGGCAACTAAGCTTTTTCGATAGGTAGGTATCTACTATGTGAATAAGTAAAAACTTTATAGATTCATATAGACTTACCTACATGCGTATTATTTTAGGACTCCTGATGGATAATGTTTTGATATTGAATAATAACGTATCGTATGATATATTATTTTGAAGCATTATTACATTCATTACTAACACTAAATTGGCCATTATAATCTCTACCTGCTTGACTGTTTTGCAGTAAACTAATCGCCCGCGGCTTCGCTCATGTCACTCAAGTTGAAGCGTAGAAATAAATGTAAATACAAACACATTAGATATTATAGATATATATGAAAGTATAAGTCTCTATGCTAAGTAAAGTTTAAGTCTCTATGCATGCTAAGAGCTTTTGTTTTCTTGATAAAGAAGTATTTCTTAACAGCAATGCATAAAAAGAAGAGATAAATAATGGACCTAATGAACATGTATTTGCATACCGCGCTACTAAAAACACCAAAGCTTCCCTTCGCATACTTCCACGACGCTATTCAAATGTAACGTCTAAAAACGGTTCTGAATAACACGAAATACTTATCTTACCTCATTAATCGTGGAGTTTTTACTAAACGGTGTATCTATAGGTAAATATATGAAGGTATATGAAGGAGGGGCTTAATTTGCATGCCCGTTGGGAGGCGTGGTCTGCGCATGTCAACTGTTAACTTAATTATAGGCAAATGAGTATCGTGATTGATTCAAACCTAGTGTATGTATAGTATTATGGTGGGGAAGACTGTATGAACAGTTGTGTCTGGATTTTCCTATAGGTAACAAGTTACGGTAATGTGGTGCGTGGTTTTGGTTTTCGTATCGTGGAAAGGTTAATTAAAAGTGTATAAGTTTATATGAGTGTACTCGTGGAAAGAGGTTAAAGAAAAGAAGGCAATTGAAAAAGCATATACTTGTATATCTAGCGAAATAGAGTTAAAACGGTAAAATTGTTAGCGCAAATTTCCTAATTTGCTGGAAAATTATGTGCCAATTTATTTGTATCAAAATTATGTTCTAGGTATTTCATATTAATTGGCATTAATATACGACGATAATAGCTACTTTCTGAATAATCTTTGATCTAACGGTGCATTTCTCAAGCAATAAGTAAAAGCTCTATTTGTAATGACCGTTAAATCCATCTTTGCTCGCTAATATTTCCAACGCTTTTCCCGCCTCGTTTCCAGTTCCCTATAGTTTACCTCTGTTACCAATAAAATAAACCCTTTTACGGTATTTATTTATGAGCGTCAAAACAAGAAATACCATGAGCGGATCTTAGTATAGAAGTCACATTAATAATCAATGAGCTGGCATCGATCTTATCATAAGCTATTCAGGCTTTATTCGTCGATAAACCGATAAATTTTAAATATATTACAATAAATTTCTTTTATTTTACCGCCGTGAGCAAAATCGGTATGCGGCTTTGCAAATTTCGCTCGTGTGTGAATAAGTTTTACATTTCTTTTTTTATTAATTTAATCTCATTTGCAACATTGGTAATAAATTAATTTGTAGTAACATAAATTTCAGCCGACATTCGTGGCGTGTTCAGGCGCGTAATCGTGAATGCATCGCCATTAATAATTTTAATTCGAAAACACTGAGATAATTTAATAATCATTACAATTGTCAGTTTACGATTGCTTGGACAATTGATCATTAAATATTGTTGTTTGAAAAATAAAAATCGATCATATACCTACTACGTACTTAATACTTAATTGTAATTTATACGTTTCTGTTTGAGAAATTAAGAATTCGGCTGAATTCAATGTTCGTGTAGAGTTAGTAACTTTAGCGTCGTTTTATAGATCAATATTTTGTGCTTTCATAAAAGCATCTGAAGCATTATCTAGATGTGTCGCAGACAATTTCAGATGTCATAGATATGGGATGATTGAAGTTTCTTTGTTATATTTGGCAAAACATTATATTTCAAACAGAAGCGTAGCGTGCCTTGGCGGGGGCCCGCTACGCTTGGGGGCCCCGTATAAAAATTTGTTCTAGGGCCCTTAGGAAGTGTAAAGATTTCTCACAAAAGAAAAAAAAAATGTTTGCATAAAATTAAGAGGCCGTATCGGTTTTAGAGTGATTTTGACTTGTTTCTGTAATTCTTTAGGAGCTCGTTTAAAAAAAACTAAATTAGTAACAATGTGTTATAATAATTAAAGATTTATTCAATATCTAAAAAGTGTCCGAGACAATTTATTGATTTTCATTGTCCAGTTTGTTTAATAGCCAATAACCTGAGGCGTGTTTCAATTTTTTCGATGCGGGACGTTCGTGTCTTTGTAGTTTACACATAATTTAAAAGAAGTTTTCTTATAAAATCAACAACAATTAAGACACTGAGACATCCTAAAAAGTGTTCGAGGAATTTTAAGTACTTTCATTCAAAAATTCAAAGAAAATCTAAGTTAAAATAGCCTTACTTTGATGAAATTTTATGCGTGTATGGCGTCGAATTTCTAGTGCATACAACAGAGTTAAAAAAAATACACATTAAATGATAGATTTATGCTTAAAAATTTGCAATAAAAAATATACATATTATATGTTTTATGAAAGCAATGGAATAATTTAAAGTTCTCTAGAATTTTCGATTATATAGGTCACGTAACAGCGTTTGCGCTCCCGTATATAATTTTAAATTTAATATAATTTTTAATTTAAGATATTATAACACATTGTTACTAATTTAGTTTTCTTAAACGAGCTCCTAAAGAATTACAGAAACAAGTCAAAATCACTCTAAAATCGATACGGCCTCTTAAAAGAAATATTTATTCATCATAATTACCTATCTGTCACTTATTCCAAAATTTTTACAAAAAATTCAAATTAAATATACACACATCCTCGAATGCTTTTCCTACGTTATGGCGGAATGCACTAGTGCAGCCGATTCCAAAAAAAGATCATCCTGATTCATATAAAGATTTAAGGCCAATCAGCATTCTACCGTGTATGTCAAAGATACTGGAAAAAATTGTATACAAACAAGTAGTAGAATACCTAGAGGCAAATCGAATGTTACCGGACTTACAATCGGGCTTTAGACGACAACGCGGAACTGCTACAGCATTAACGGATGTAGTGGATAACATAATTAGAGCACAGGATAGAGGTATGGGCACAATTCTTATTTATCTCGATTATTCGCGCGCCTTCGATACCTTGAACATACCTCTATTGCTGGCCAAATTATCTTATTACGGATTTACACAAAGCGCAGTCTCATGGTTCGACAGTTATCTAAACAATCGAACTCAAACAGTCATGATCACGGGAGAAAACGGCAAGGGGTTGTTTTCACAGTGTAGGTCTGTCGAACGAGGTATTCCTCAAGGCTCAATTTTAGGCCCTCTATTATTTATTTTATACACCGCGGACATTATTAACAATATTCAATTTTGTAAATTTCATTCGTACGCTGATGATATACAACTGTATCTCTCCTTCAAGCCCGATGACACACACGACTGCTTAGTTAAACTAAATGGCGATCTAGATCGAATTTCTACATGGTCAGCAAATAATACCTTGCTGCTAAACGCTGACAAAACGAAATTCATGATTCTAGGTACACCAAAACAGGTAAAAAGCGTCGAGCAGCATAATCCAGTACTTAACATCCAAGGTACTATCATCGAGCGTGTACGTGAGGCTCGTAATTTAGGAGTTATATTCGACGAACAACTTAGATTCGAAAAATATATCAATTCACTAATAGCAAACTGCTTCTACCGCCTAAAAGTTTTGTATAACATAAGAGCACATTTGAACACAGATCTGCGTATAAAGCTTTGCGAATCACTCGTGCTCTCAAAATTCAATTATGCCGATGTGATGTATGGTCCTAGATTGCTGGTACGCACTAAAAACTCAATACAGCGTATACAAAATGCCTGCGCTCGTTTTTGTTGGGACATACCGGCTCGGACCCATATAACACCAATCCTAAAGTCCAATAAAATCTTAAACATGGAGAGTAGGCGGCGACTGCACCTAGCTTCTCTACTTTTTAACGTGATCCTGACAAAAGCTCCCGCCTACCTCTACAACAAACTCAAGTGGATGGATGACGGCAATCGGTTATATGAAACACGGGCGTCTATGTATAAGCTCTCAGTTCCCAGAAATTACACAGCGGCATTCAGGGGAAGCTTCACATACAGCGCTACTAGGTGCTGGAATAATTTGCCTCCACCAATAAGAAATTGTAAAACACTACAGAATTTTAAATATAAGTACAAAAAAGTTGTTCTTGCACAATTTCTTAACCAGCCCTAATAGCGCTAAATGTATAGCCTTATATATCTATATCATTACGTATATTTTTTCATTTATATATATATATGTATTTATTATTTATTTTAATCTCAGTAACCCTTTTATATTTAAATATTATGTATGTACAAGTAAGTTTATAATTATCTACATATTATGGATTGTCAATTTTAACTACCTATATAACATTAATTAATCACCCATTGTTTATTTTTTTTACTTTATAAATTGTGTATTAGCTCCTAATTTAACCACCCAGAAGACCGTTCTGGTGCTCCAAGCGTAGCAAGTCGAGGGGACTACTGAAAACCGGCGCCTCTCCTATAATACGGAGAGGCAAATGCTGAGTAGTCCACCTAATCACGAATACGATATTAAGATATTTGAATGTATTTATTGTATTTTAAGATTTAATTTTTTTTTCCATGTAAAGTGTTTAGTTATAAGTCAAAAAATTGTAAAAGTATTTGTGATTAAACGTATTTTCTTTCTTTCTTCTTTCTTTCTTACACAGGAGGCCAGAAAATTGCTTTTTTTTACTTTTGTCATTTCTGAAAAAAAAAATTTGGGAAGATTTTAGTAATTTTTGCTTACGCACGTTGGGGGCCCCTTGGCGCGGGGGCCCCGTATAATTGATACGGCAGATACGGCGGTAGCTACGCCCCTGATTTCAAAGTATACCTATAGGTATTAATTTATAAAAAAAAAATAGTTTATTGAAATTGCAAACTGTTCTGTAAGCTCCTAAACTAGAAACGTAAATTATTATAACAATTATTATAATTACTCGTAAATTAATTATTATTATACCTAATTTAAAAAGATGATGAATTTTCATACGGGTTCCTTATAATAAATATTTTCGTGAATTCTTGAAAGCCTTATCGCCCTTATCGACCAAATTGCTTAAAACAGCGGTTTTGGCTCACCATATGGCTGTATGCATGAACCTTAATGACTGTAGGTAGGTACTTAGTGAAACCACTGATCAATAATGATAATAATTAGCAAGTTCTCACACATAATAGCCCTTTCGTATGTTATTAACAGTTTATACGGGTTTTAAATTTTTTTAAAGCTTAACCTCGCTTAGCCAAATTGCAAACAAGCGACAACAACTATCGCATTCTTCGCGATCTCATATTTTTTTTCAAACCTTAATAAATACTTTTTTCTGGCTATTTATATCTGAAAAAAAAAAACAAATATCAAAAGAAAAACTTTTCTATCTGGCCAGTTCTACTTGTAAAGAAACAAATATTAAATTAAAACCTTTTTTTGTACTGGAATGTTCATTCTTAAAAAAAAGAAAACGTCAAAGTAAAAACTTTTTCTATCTGGCCAGTTCTATCCGTAAAAAAAAAAAATTAAAGTTTTCGAATCGACGCCACCCTCGATGTTTATCACAAATTTATACTGACAGCCGGCTAAAATATTTATATAGCTTTATAACCATTGATGGTCAAGTGCGACAAGTACAATCTAATCTAAGTGATGATTTTGCAACTGGGTAATGAGTACCCCATGTTGGGAGGCACATTTACACGGTGACCACCCAGCGCGCGTCAGCGTTTGGAATAGAAATGAGATGGTGACCATATTTTGTGGTATTTTAAGGATTGTTTATGGTTATATTTTATTAAGATAGGTGGTTGTAGTGTTAGTATATTTAGATTTGAGGAAGACAGGCTGTTGTTATCGTATAATAACAGAGGAGTCTTGAAAGTGACGATACTTTAGCACCTTTCTTTGATTTATTTATTTAAAAAAAATGTAGCGCCGTAAGCTAACATACCTACTTAACCTACTTAACAGAAAAAATAATAATTCTGGGAAACGCAGAAAATAAAAATATCTTATCTACAGCCATTTCTAATTTAATTTTTGCAATTGTCAATTCCATAAGCCTACTACCACCTACTACGTGCTACTACCTACTAAGTATCTTCGCTCTCGGAGTACTATGAAAAATAATAATATTTAATTTAATTCCAATAATTAGGTTATATTCTTCGTAGTAGGTACGTAAGTGGTCATAGGTGGAGGGCCAATAATAAGATATTATCAAGATTTCAGAAGAAGTTTTCAGAAAAAAGACACATTTTTTAATTTCCAGAATCCAGAAATTTGCAAAAAGTCATTTATTTTGATTACTTTTAAGTGATTTTTTTTATTACTAGAGACTATACTTGTGTTCGGTTCATCAAACATTATCAATTATTTCTATACAAATATAGGTAGGTACTTATACGATATAAATATATAAAAAGGGGAATATACATAGGTAGATAACAAATTAATTACATCACAAACAATATTTATTAAATGTGTAATGTATATCGAAGAAGATCGAAGCGTGATATTTGCATACCTATTACATAATTATTTTATATCTTAGTCGTCCATAACATTTCTGAAACGTCTTCTTCAGCTATAACTACCTACTATAAGGTAGAAGAGGTAATTAACGCCCACCTAACAAAAATCTAATTTTTTATTTATTAAAAATACTTTAAAGCACATAAACCGACGACGAGTAGGTTTGATATTTATTTCTAAACCGAAAAATACCAATTAAAACGTGAAACTATTTATGTTTCATGACATAAAGACATCTTTTTAAAAACCTTTTCTTGGCCGTTTATAGAAATACTGTGTTAAATAGCGCCTGTTTATGAAAGAAAATTGTGTATGCCTAAAATACGTTCTTATAGAATTTCTGCTAAGTAAAATATAAAAAGCACGTTATAAAATTTCTTTATTAAAAATAAAAGAAGCTCAAGAAAGAAAATTTAGTATTAAAACTATAAAATTTGTAACACACATAAAGTGACTTGTTTCTTCTAGTTGTAACGATTTTATACTTTTTTATTTTAGTTTAACTAATCAACGTTAACATTAGTAATCTTCTACCATACTTTAAACAAAAAAAAAAACTAATTTAACGCCCCATGGTCCGTTTACTGGGCGTTATTACGCGACTGGGCGTTATTGACATTTTTTTTAAATTTTGAAGTAATTAAGTAAATCATTTTGAAAATATTTACAGAATATGAAGTGTAGTTATGTATACTACTGCCAAAGTATAAAATAATCCAAGAAATAACTCAAAAACAACTGAAAACTTATAGTTTCGTTAGAAGAAATTTTTATAACAGCCGGTGCACGTCTAACGCTCTTGAAACGAAAGCTGCTACTGGCAAAGATGGCGACTCCAGACTTACGCAACCGCGCTAGGCGCGTTCCTATTGGTGCAATTCATGTGTGCGTGAGGTACGATGCGGGTCTATTGAATATAAGTGGGTTTTTTGAAGTTCGGGCGTTATTTAACAGAGGGCGTTAATTGTCACATCTACCTTACTTATAACTTTTGGGCCAAATCATTTAACTGGAATAAAATCATCAATTTATTATTACATCTGTTTTAACCTTAGATCATTACATACTTAATGATCTGAGGTTTTAACGAAATACAATTCCAAATATTTTAAAGCTATGAACCAATGGCAGGGCCACCTCTTAAATTATCAGTACCAATCATCAATCAAAAGCACATCATAAAATAAAAAAAATATAATATTTCCTTGTACTTCATGTGTATCTCGACATGGCTTGCGAAGGCTACATAGTGCGTGCCATGAATTTTTAACGGCGGTTCATTTTATAACCAGCCATACAATGCAAGGAGCGATAAATAAAGCAGTTTGTTTAAACAGTGGACACACTTAAAACGGTAACCGAAATACCGAAAGCCGCACCATAAAAATAAACATTGGCAAAAACATGGGCATCGATCAACATTGAGTTATTTACAGAGTGCACGAAATACCACACAAATTGTCTCGCTAGTGAACCTCTATGGTGTAATTCAATTAGGGCTGGAACTAACGAATAAGGAAACGAGTGCAGTGTAAATTAGTGTGTGATCAAATGCGGGCGACCAAAATGACATCGTCACATTGCCGCAGCGTGACGCCGCCGCTGTCGCGCGCGACCTCCTCGGACCTGGTCGCGCCGTTGTCCCCAGACCTGTCCCGACACCGGGCGCTGTCCCCGGACCTGTCGCTGGATTTCTCGCGGCACCGTCCCCTGTCCCCGGATCTGTTGGAGCGAACTCTGTCCCCTGACTTCCCGCGCCGCTCCCGCTCGCCGGCGCGCCCGAGATCGCTAATGGAGTCATTATTAGTTGCAAAAATGGAAGCTTTAAGTACCGGGAAGTTAGTTCGGACCGATTCTTTGGACAGCTGTAGCAGTTTCGGTTCAATGTCGTCGCTGCCCAGTGATGTGTGCCGGTGTGATGACTGCCTCTTGGGAATTGTGGACTTTTACCTTCCGAGCCCGGCTGACGCGAATAGGCCCTTCAGAAAGGTAAGTGTTTTATGGCATTAGTGCATCACTATTATTTCATATAGATTTATTCATTTTTCACAAGGTAATCTGATATTTAAAAGATATACCTAATTAAGCGAACTAAATTTCAGTATGGGTACTTATATTGCGTAAATTTATATAAAACGAAATGAGATCATGCTTAATCTGCTGCAAGTAATACAAAAATACAATTTATTTAAAATTAATCCATAAAAATGTGTATTTTATTTACTTGAAATATTAATATGATGTACCTACAAAGCTTTACAATCAAGTTTGTGCATTGAGCAACTTTCGATTTAAAATTATGATAAACCTTTTTTGATTGATTGCGTATTGATTGATGGATGGCAGATGCTAAAATTAAAAACATCTTACTTTAAATTAAAATTAGGAAATTAAAGTTTAAATAATTCGTGTGTATTTTATACATGAACTATTTCATATATGTACCTGGTACCTGAAGACGTTATACAATTTAATAATATTTTATGGATTGGACCTAGGTTAAGTGTTGATAGACAAACTAGCCCTAAGCTAGATTTAAACTAGTATGTAAGACAACAGCTAAGCAGCCTTTTTCCATTGTACATCAAAATATTCAAGGCTTGGCTAGCAAATTATTAGAAATAGAATTATTTTTAAATCATAATAGAATTAAAATATTTTGTGTAACAGAACATTGGCTTAAACAATGTCAGTTGTTAATAAATATTGATAATTATAAATTAAAAAGTATATACTTTAGGACAAATGCTATTCATGGAGGTTCTCTTATTTTTGTACACAATAGTTTAAAATGCAAGGAACGAACTGACATTGTTAGCCTTTCTGTAGAACGCACCATTGAACTGTCCTGTGTTGAGCTTGAGCGTTACATTATTGTTTGCGTATACAGACCTCCTTCCAGTGACTATAATTTGTTTGAGACAGTCATGGAAGAAATATTAAAGCGTTTAGGCAGGAGTAAAAAGAAGGTAATAGTATGTGGTGATTTTAATATTGATTTACTTTCACACACACAAACGGCAACACGAATAGTTAATTTGTTTCATTCATTTAATCTGTATAAACTTTTTGATGAACCCACACGAATAACACCTACTTCTGCAACTTGTATTGATAATATATACTGTGATTGCAAATGTTTAGAAAAATATATTCTCAACACGCTAACTTCGGATCACTGTGGCCAGAAAGTAGTTTTTGAATGGGATTGAATACCTACATTTAAAAGAATTAATGTTAGGCCTATAACTAGAAAAGGCATTCATACATTTAGAAATAATATTGATAATAAACTACCTGACCTGAATAATCAATCCTTTCATAAAAATCCTTGTGAAATGTTTACAAATCTTTTTAAGTTCATTCATAGTGAATATGAAAAAATATTTAAAATTAAATCTTTAACTATTACCAAGGATTTACCATTCAGCCAATGGGCAACTCCTAGTATACACAGATGCAGGAACGTTCTTTACGAGTTATATGGTATGAAACAATATAACAAAGACTTGTCATTTCTTAGTTATGTTAGAAATTATTCAAAAACATTTAAAAAAGTTTGTTTCACTGCCAAGAGTTTGTATATCAGAGACAAAATACGCAACTCTGACAATAAAGTTAAAACGGTTTGGACAATTATTAATGGTGAATTGGGCAAAATCCGATCAAACGATAGTACCATAAAACTTGTCAATTCTGGTAGGGTCATTGACAAAAGTGCTGATGTTGCGCTTGCTTTTGAAGATTTCTTTAGTAGTGTCCCTGCTAGTTTAACTAAGAATTTAAATTCGTCTTCAGCGCTTGCAGAGTCTTTATTGAGGGATCACGTTGCTGAGTGTAACAAATTATTTGAATTGCGACACGTGACTGCTGATGAAATTGTTAAAACTTTTAAAACATTAAATTTAAAAAAAACATGTGATCTCTGGGGTATGTCTGTAAATTTAGTAAATAATATCATAGAAAACATTGCCAATCAACTAGCGTTTATATTTAATCAGTGTTGCGACTGTGGTATATTCCCTGATTTACTAAAGTTTAGCAAAGTTATTCCTTTATTTAAAAGTGGTGACCAAGAAGACAGTAATAACTATAGGCCAATTTCCATATTACCAACTTTGAGCAAAGTCTTCGAGAAACTAATTTTAAACCAATTAAATAGTCATTTTGCATCAAATGGTTTACTGCACGCCAAACAGTATGGTTTCACAAAGGGGCGCTCTACCACTGATGCCGGAGTAGCTCTTTTGTCACATATATACAAAGCATGGGAAAATTCAAAGAATGCTTTGGGGATATTCTGCGACCTTTCTAAGGCTTTCGACTGTGTAGAACATTCCACTCTATTACGGAAACTAAATTTTTATGGTATCAAAGGTTTAGCTCAGGATCTCATAGCTTCATATCTTCAGAACAGGGTACAAACCGTTGTCGTTAATGGAGAGAAATCTCGCGGTGCGCCGATTAACATAGGTGTTCCGCAGGGATCTATCTTAGGACCGTTTTTGTTCTTAGTGTATATTAATGACCTACCTTATTATTTGCAGGATATGTGTGAAATAGTACTGTTTGCAGATGACACCTCATTAATATTTAATGTGGATAGACATGACACAAATGTTGATGAAGTAAACTCTGCTCTTTTACGCATATCCAATTGGTTTAATGCTAATAATTTACTATTAAATACAAAAAAAAACAAATTGTGTAGAATTTATCCTCCCAAATGTAAAAAAGGTGAAAAGGAATATTATTTTAAACGGGGAGGTATTATACCCTGTGGAATCGACTGTTTTTCTTGGTTTGACATTAGATGAGAAGCTTCAATGGGGGGCCCATGTTACCACCACCGCTGCTAAGCTCAGCTCAGCTGCATATGCAGTTAGAAGAATAAGGCATCTCACCGATGAAGAAACGGCTAGATTGGTTTACTTTAGCTACTTTCATAGCATAATGTCCTATGGAATTCTGCTATGGGGCAGGGCTGCAGATATAGAAACTATATTTATATTACAGAAAAGAGCCATACGCTCTATATATAATTTGCGTGCTCGAGACTCACTAAGAGATCTCTTTAAGAATACTGGTATCCTTACTGTACCGTCGCAGTATATATTTAATAATATTTTATATGAACACAATAACGCTTACTTACACACAAAAGTAGGAGATAGACATTGTTATGACACAAGAAACAGAAATAAAATTGAAATGCCATTATTCCGGCTCGCTCGCTTCAGCCGTGGGACGTCCACTGCTGGACAAAGGCCTCCCTCAAGGATTTCCAGTACGACCGGTCACCGGCGGCCTGCATCCAGCGGCTCCCTGCCACTCGGACCAGGTCGTCTGTCCATCTTGTGGGAGGTCGTCCCACGCTTCGTCGTCCCGTTCGTGGCCTCCATTCCAGAACCTTTTTGCCCCAACGGCCATCGGTTCTACGGGCTATGTGCCCCGCCCATTGCCACTTCAACGTGCTAATCCGGCGAGCTATGTCGGTGACTCCGGTTCTCCTACGGATCTCCTCATTTCTGATTCGATCTCGTAGGGAAACTCCGAGCATAGCCCTTTCCATAGTACGTTGGGCGACGCTGAGCTTGTGCACAAGGCCCAGGGTTAGAGGCCACGTCTCTGTTCCGTAGGTCATCACTGGTAACACACACTGCTCGAAGACTTTAGTCTTCAGGCACTGAGGGATTTTAGACGAAAAGATGTTCTTTAACTTCCCGAACGCTGCCCATCCGAGTCGGATTCGACGATTGACCTCCTTCCCGAAGTTGGACCTGCCTAATTGGACGGTTTGTCCTAGGTAGACATATTCGTCAACAACTTCGAGAGTAGAGTTTCCAACAGAGACTGGAGTGGGCACAACATGGACATTCGACATAATTTTCGTCTTGTCCATGTTCATGCTAAGGCCCACTTGTTGTGAAACTCTGTAGAGGTCATCGAGCATTGCATTAAGGTCTTCCATGGATTCTGCCATGATTACGATATCATCGGCAAAACGAAGATGAGAGATGTACTCGCCATTAATATTGATGCCAAGTCCTTTCCATTCCAACAGTTTGAAGGCATCTTCCAAAGCAGCGGTAAAAAGTTTGGGCGAGATCACGTCGCCTTGTCTGACACCGCGCTGCAATGGGATTGCCTTTGTACACTGATCTTGTACTCGGACTGACATGGTGGCGTGTTCGTACAAGCTTCTCAATACTTCGATGTACCGATAGTCAATACGGCACCGCTGGAGAGACCTTAACACGGCCCAGGTCTCGATCGAATCGAAGGCTTTTTCATAGTCCACAAACGCTAAGCATAGTGGCAAATTATACTCCTCGGTTTTCTGTATAATTTGCCGCAGCGTGTGGATGTGGTCTATGGTGCTAAAGCCTTTACGGAAACCGGCTTGTTCGGGAGGCTGGAAGTCATCTAACCTGCGTTCGAGACGATTCGTGATAACCCTTGAGAACAGCTTATAAACATGGCTCAAGAGTGATATCGGTCTGTAGTTCTTCAATAGGGTCTTGTCTCCCTTTTTGAAGAACAGAACAACCACACTCCTGCTCCATGCTTCAGGCGTTGTGCCCTCGAGTAAGGCGGAATTAAATAGCCTCTGTAGCATTCTGAGGATTGGTTTTCCACCCGCTCTCAGAAGCTCAGAGGTGATTCCGTCCTCACCCGGCGCCTTGTTGTTCTTAAGCTGTTTCAGAGCTATCCTAATCTCGTACAGGCTGATGTCCGGGATATCTTCGGTGAATTTTATTATTCCGGCTAGCTAAAGTTAAAAATTCATTTATGGGCCAAGGTATACGCTTTTACAACAGAATTCCTCATAATATTAAAGAGTTTAGTAGCTCTAAATTTAAAACTTATATAAAAAATGTACTTGTCCAGAGAGCCTATTACAGTATTAAGGAATATATGGAAGATAAAAACCCATGGAGGGTTGTCGCGTAAAAACCACAGGACAGTTCTTTGGCATATTATGATAATATAATAAGATATTACATATTTAATTTGTAAAATTGTAAATCTGACATGATTAAAAAGAGCAACTATGGAGTTTCTTGCCGATTCTTCTCCGTAGATACTGCTTTCCGAATCGGTGGTAAATGTTAAAAATATATGTACTTAATGACGTTTCAAAAGTGCTTCTAGAAGAAGTCTAATTGAATAAATAAATGTTTGAGTTTGAGTTTGAGTTTGAGTTTGGACAGGACTTCTTTGAACAATATGTTTTATTTTATAAGACTTTTTATACCTAATTGTTTCATTATTAAATATTGGATGTAGTTTTTAATCAGTGCACTGCTACTGCAATCCTATCTTTGTACCAGAATAACAAAAATTGAAAAGTGAAAAAGTATGGAAATGTACATTTTTACTTTTCAATTTTTTTTTTAAATGCAAATGCATTTAAATGCAAATCTATACCTACTAATATTATAAAGAGGAAAGGTTTGTAATTATGTATGTATGTATGGTTTTCACGCATAAACTACTGGACCGATTTTGATGAAATTTGGCACAGATAATCTTTAGACCCTGAGAAAGAACATAGGCTACCTTTTATTGCGAAATATGTACCACGGGCGAAGCCGAGGCGGTCCGCTAGTTTTAAATATACGGTAAGTACCTACCTACGCCTAAAAAAATACAGACGTACCTACATGTATAATAAATAATAATGTAAAAACGCGCGAGTACCAATCTCGCCTCGGGATCAAACTTTTTAGGAGTACCTATTATTATATCACATCAGCTGAAAGGATGTTTTAAAAACAACTTTATTACAGGTTATATGCAATATAGTTGATAACTTAAATTCATTATAACATTATTTTTGAAGTGAAACTTCTATATATGCGCGTTGAGAGTAAAATTTCAAGGTCGCGTCATGGCAATACCGTGCCGTCACGTCATGGAGTAAGGCGACGGTTTTGGTATCTTTGAATCTTGTCAAAGAAGTTTCACTTCTGACACGTGTGCTCGGCACACATGCTTTTTTTTTCTTTATTATAAACTGACTTAGACATACCTACTCATTATAATGATTTTAGACCTATTTTATTTTAACAAGGCGTTTTCTCGATATAAAAACTTTGGAGGCTAATCAAGTTTAATAGATTGATGATTGGGCTAACGAAATAATTCGATTTAATTGTTTAATTGGTCAATCATCTGGTAGGAAACTGGTTAGTCCATGTTTTTCTTTACGTATTTAAAGTTACTTAGAAGAAATAAGATCCGACATTATTTATTTCGAATAAAAAATGTAAATAAGATCTTAAACTAGATCTAATCTTCAATCTAAACATGTAAAATTGCTCGATAAGTATTAAAGTCAACAATTGGATTCGTAGATTAATTTCAAATATTGTAGGAAAACTCCAACAATATTTTTTGTAAAATCATGGGTAAAATTAAATATCTCCGTGGCATCCAAATTTGGCATTTTTTCTATTCGTACTTTAAAATTCTTATTCATGAATTATTAAATATTTTTGCTTTTAAATAATAAATACTAGGGATGCATCGATACGCCTTTTCGCCGATACGATACCGATACCGATACTCTTATAAAAATATCGGCGATACCGATACCGATATCGATACGCTTACTGTGAATTCAAAAATGAAGGTATAATAAATAAATCACAAGTCAGATTTTTCTTTTATTAATATAAAAAGTAGAGACATAATTAGGCAATTAAAAATTTTAGTAATTTAAATTAACATTGATAGATTTTTGTTTAAAAAACAAAGTACATAATCTTAAGTTTTGCGGAGAAAGCGATTTCGCAAGTCTGTTTGAATAAGACCTACGCTGGAAAATAGTCTCCCAGATGCAACAGAACTCATTTGGAAACTAAAGTACTTCTGCGCAATTTTTTTCAAGTTTGGGTATAAAACGTCATTGCGCCAGAAAACGAATGGATCTGCATCTCTCGATATATTGGGACAACTCAAAAACACCCTCACAAGCGCAGGGTTTCCCCGAGCATTGTTCATGCCTCATTTGCAACGGAATAGACGAGACAACGCGCTCGTTTACACTACATTTTTAAATTAAAAAGTATCGTTGTATCGGTCATAAAAATATCGTCGATACCGATATATCGGCTAACCCGAAGTATCGCCGATATATCGGTATCGGTATCGGTATCGGATGCACCCCTAATAAATACACCTACTTACCATTATTTAAAAGAAATAATAATATTCAAATTCAATTCAAAATTATTTATTTCTTTTATTTACAAGTAATAATAATTGTTAAAAATATGTTAGAAATACATTACATAAAACGCGGCTAGAATCGTAAAAAAAATCAAACAACAAAATACAATATCAGTATTGCCATCTAGCGGTGAGTTGCAACACTAATTCTTTGCTTCAAATAAAACGGTGCGCAATGCGCATGCGCCAATGGCTGTTTATACAGATACCGGTAGATGGCGCGAAAAATAATTTAGTGTTAGAAAATAAATAAACGTTATTTTTTTTATTAATTGACGTATGTATTGTGTTTGTTGCACAGGTTTGTTGTTTCAAAATTGTTTTGTGTGAAACTACATTATTAATAACCTCAATTTATTAAAGAAGAACGAGTTTAAAAATTAATTGATCGTATCGTTTTATTTTTTTTAAATAGCCTCTTCAATTTAAATCTATTTCAATATTCTTGTCTTGAAACTTCAGAATATGTTCTATAATCTCTCTTCGCTCAAGCACACCCCGGACACTCCATACAAAATTATCGTTTTGACAGTCACACTGTAGAGACTGCAAATGTGTGTGTTAACGCTTTATGGTTGGCACATTTTTGACTAGCGTAAAAAAAAATTCGCGTTTTTCTGATGAAATACATCCGTAAACAACACAATATCTAACCATTTTCTACGAAAAACGATAATCATAAAACCAAAATAATCATTTTTAGGCTGATCGTGCGGGGTGAGGTAATTGTTTAATTTTGGCGGGAGGCGGAGAGTGTCCGTTCTGTAGCGTTTAGCTACTATTATGTATTCTGTGGCTCAAGTTAACTTTAAATTTAATATTTTCTGTCAGGCTCTTTATATTATATTTTTGTTGTTGTGAGTACAGATTATCAAACTTTCGTTGTGTGTCCGTGCTTTAAACAGTCTCTGGACGATGTATAGGTTCGCTATTGCGGCATATGAAATTTAATTATTTTGAAAACTTCAATAATTATGTTTCTTTTAATAATTATAACATGAATAAATGTTTAGTCCTTAAACCGCGTTTAAGCTAAAATATATGGACTGACCATTGAGCAGTATTTTGGAATAAGTACTAGTACCTAGGTAATATTATTATACGTAAGTAAATCAGGCTAGAAAATCTTCCATCTCTACGTATACGACAACAACATTGCAAGGATATTTCGAATCGGTGACAATCGATAAAGTTGTTTTGAACTGAGCAACAAAAACAAACTTGGGAAAAAAATAAAACACTCGAATTTAGTAAGAGCCAGGTATTAAATAACTGCAAAACAACAAAATGTCACTGCGCAGTGGCCGATTAAGGAATGTGGATTTTATTTATAAATTCCTATTTAGATTCGTTACCCGTAAGACGGTGCCATGAAACATTCATGGAGGTGTCTCGCTTGCGTCATTTATTATCTGCTGGTGTCGACGTCACAAATCTATAAAGTGTCGCGTAGAAACGGGTATAATGTTTTCCAAAACAGGAGTTCATTTGATGCCTCTTTATTTGACGTTACACCTGTGAAGTTTCCACTTTATGGATATTTATAGTCATGTGCCATAAGATATTCAAAATACTTTTTAGCTTGGTCCATATTGAGAAAATTTTATAATAAAATTAAATCAACGACTTCTCCATTCTTTTCCCATTATTTTCTTTTTCTATGTAGAGTAAACGGCCTTACAATTTAAATTTTTAACAGTAACAATTTTAATGCAGGTAAATTTCGTTCGCCTCGATTATTTATTTCTACTGGTTTTCTGGTTTGTTTCTTCTCAAGTTAAATCCTTAAAATTTCTAAACTAGGAAAGGGATTCCCTTTTTCCAGTAAAACTCCTGACGTATTTGATATTATTATTGACGAATGTGTTTCCTTTCAATAATAGATATTTTTCCGCTCAATCCTTACGTAAATGTAAATATGGCGCTTGACCAGAGAAGAAAAATATTTATTCAATGAATTCAAATATGAAAAACAATTTCATATGACAATGGCACCGGATGCGCATTTCATAAGAAAATACATTTTTTAACATATATACGTACTTCTAGGAAAATGAATACCTAGACGCTTTAAGAATACATATATTAAAGTATGATTATTTGTAAAAACGCGTTATACATATTTTGTTGTCACATTATCGATTATTTTACTATACAATAATAATAGATTAAAAATTAAAATATAAGAATTTAGGAATTAATATATAATATACTACTTATAGAATTCTGAGACAGGATTCGTTGGGCAGGTTGCTCTTTAAGTTACTCTTTTGCAAAGTTGAAATTTGAATGAATTCTGTTCATGGATGTGATTTAATTATGCTCTTTACACCAAGCAATATATATGACCAAGAGTTAAATACTGTTTATCAGCGAGTACAATTCAGCTTTTTTTATCCATCCTTTGAAATGTAAAACATTCAAAATTTCATTCACACAATTCAAAGGTGCGTTTTAAATTCTAAGCACATCGCCTATCTATGACGTATAAGTTTTTGTGCGTCACTCTGACGTCATATTCCTTTCTTTGCTTTCTATGACATCTCTTGAATAAGTGAGTGCGATTAACATAGCATTTCCTATAGAAAAAATGCCATTGAACAATGAACGGGTCACGAGGCATTTTAAGTGGAATAAAATGCGGTATGTAGTCGGAATCGTACTGAGACGATGACATTTTAAACGTTTATTGCTCGCTGTATATAGCTTTCGTTTGTCATAAGAACAAGATCGTTATTTACTAGATGAAATTACGTGGAATGATTGCAAGTGTCAATGAGTAAAGAGATCAGCTGTAATCATGGAAGTTTTTGAGGGTGGAATGCCTTTGGAGTTGTTCGTGAGAATTAATTTAAAATCATAGGAAATAAAATTAACTAATAGAAACCAACTGGGCTTTAAGTAATAAGCTCATGAAAATTATTCATTTGAATCTAGACATTTTTATGCAACTTTTACTATAGTTAATTATTATTGACGGACAGACGGAAGGGATAACTAAGCGATTTATTAAGGATGACGTAACTCTAAAGTTATGAAGATAATATATAAGCTCTTTTCCGTAGTTCTAATAAAAGCTAGTCATAACCGCAAATAATAACCACATTGGTTTCCCAGGTACCATCAGGAACAAAAAAACGTACCGATCTGAGAATTCGCAACAAACTTAGTTATTTAGATATAATAAATGGTTAGATACTTATGTTTGCTAGAGTTCGAAGATGACTAAAAGTTAAAATTTTCTTGACAATTTAACATTTTCAGGAGTTTTACTCGTCTGAAAAGTATCATTGGAATTTATGAAATCAATTTTTTCTGCTTCAAGTTCACGGGCAATCTCTTGAAGAAAAAAAGACAAAACTGCATGTTTTATATAGATAATAAAATAATATGACGATTCCAAAGCGGTTTAAAAAGGACTCTTGATTAATAACAAGTGTTTGTGTTCCAACTTAAAAATCGATCAATTCACTAATTACCATTTTACCACTAGTTACCATTTTTATATGTTTATCTTCAATGTAATTCTCATGACAAATGAACAATGAAGACAATTGGTGTGAAGTACCAATTAAATGAAATGATACAAAAGTATATTGTTGAAAATACAGGCGCAATAAATAAATGAATGAAAATTGGCATCATTAAATTATTATCGAACGGTGTTAAAATTACAATGAACTCGTACCTTTTTGTTTTCTCCGTAATTGATTTAATAACCCTTATAAATGCGTATTCAATTATCGATTTACAAAATATTTTATTGTTATTTATATAGCGGTAATAAGAGACATTTTATTATAGGAAAGTTTATTAACGAGCTACACATAGGTACTTACTATGACATTTTTAGGTAATATTTATATTGTATTGGACTAATATTAATATTAATAATCACCAGAGCCCCGCCACCACCACCACTAATATTAATATATAATATAGCCACATATAGCTCTATATATTGTACATTATGGAAATTTCCAAGCTCTCCATGTTTTTGCATTTAGTATTATTTACAGTTTAGTATATAACAGTATTAATACTAACAATTTAAAAAGTTTTATTGACAATTTCATAAATAAATAGGTGCAAAAAAGATCTGGTAGAGTACCTTACAATTTTACGTTTTCTAAATTGTATATGTACTGAAAAAAATTAACGTGAATGCTATTTGAAACCACAATTATTTACCAGTTTGATAAAATATACGATAACTATTAGGTACTATATTGTAGGTACCTACTTAAAATATCCAACAAGTAAACATAATTGTTAATAATACAAATCATATTCGTAAATAACATATATATGTCGCAGGTTGGCCGAGATCAGAATGATTAAGATTCATAATTCTTATAACTTTTATTAGCAATTCCTTTACAAATTATAATTTAAGTAAACACAAAAGGACAATGGGCAAAAACGATCCGCCGAGGGAAAAACTAATTGTTCCCGAACAAAGAGACCACTGACAAGTCACGACAAGTGACAGTTCTTTTTCGCGCCCCTTCTTCGGCCCCGGCGTTCCGTCGGTACGCGACACTAGCTCCATTCAGTGTCACATCGCGTACTTTGCCAATTCCTTTTCACGCCGACACGGCCTTCCTGACAGACGCCCGGCCTCGGGCGTTAATCATCTTACGTCCGAGTCCAGCATATGCCTAGTCGTTACTCATCTGAAAAGGACCACATATTAGGAAAACACTCTCATTAAGGAATACCTCAGCAGCACCCATTCAATTCCTGCGAAACCTCTTAAAGCCATCATACCTATGGTATGAGGCACTGTAGAAGATTGCAGTTACTCATGAGAATACTGCAGCTCGATAAGTCATTAAGTATCATTGAAACCGACACATCCAGCTAGTCCCGAACACGAGACTACTGGCTATCGCTATAATAACTCTCCCATTACTCTATGCCCAGCTAGCTTCAAACTTTAGAAACTACTGTAGCAAATTACCTTGATCATCACATATTCTCCACACATTAACCAAATCATCATCATCAATTTGATCAGCTAAACGAGTAGCTGTCGAACCTTCACCGTCGCTATCCTCATCGCAAATTCTATATAGGGATACAGTATCATCATCATCAATTTTATCGTCCTCGCTTATTGATTGATTCACAACAACGTCACTAACTGCTGAATCATCAATTCGAACACTGCCCGCATTATCATTAGTCGCCGACATATATATTATAAAATTGGAAACCTGTCTCATTGACGTCAATGTGTAGTGGAAAAAATATATCCAAAGTAATATTTTTGTGTTAGCGCCTAGTCACTAGTGCAATAAAATATGTGATAATATAATGTATACATATTATGTAAACGTGATTGAATATATAACGACTGAATAAATATGAAAATTATGAACATTTTTCAGTAAGGTCGCCGACACTCACACAATGAAAAAAAGAGGAACTTACTTGTAGCTTATTCTAATAATTCATGGCCGTTCTATCCTCATAAAACATATTGGCCATATCCGTAGGTTTTATTTGCTAAACTTATTGGTACCGTATCAAAACTTAAAGATATTAAAAAGAGTACAAATTAATTTAAACACTTGTGTTTTTATTAACCGCGAGCAAGTTCTTTGTAAAACAATTTCATATGAGGTTTTTTGAAAATTGATTGCAGATCCATATCGAGAAGAAGAATTAATGTTTGTAGTTTCGTAAAAGTAGTTTCAGAAATGTATAATCAAAGTAAATTTTTAAGAATTTATTGAACAGTTCTATTTTTTTGTCGATCTTTATTTTAAGTTAAGTTTTTATCAAGTATTATTATTGAGATGTTAACGTCGCTAATTATGAAAGTAAATACGTTCTATTCCGTATGCACCTCAATGAAAGCATCAAATCATAAATCAAGCATAGATCAAACCAAAATGATTATTATTATTGCACGCCTCATAAGCGAAGCGTTGAGGTGGGTACTACTGTCACTTCGCGCAAAACATCTGATTTTTCAAACTTAAAATGTCTTTATGATCCATTGAAATGTTACATTTTTTAGCCCTAACCTTGCATTTTTTAGAGGACGCAATTTTATTTTTTTGATGTGTAGGGGGGGTCAGTGTGAAGCTAAAACCAAGTTTGTGGGGTCGCCACCCTTGTCCCACGGCCGCCATCTTGAAAATAGCGGTTGAAATGGTTTTTACGATATATCTCTTAAACTATTTAACTGATAAAAAAATATCGTTAACATTATTTGTTGCAAATTAAATTCTCTACAACTTTGGTGTAGTAACTTTTAGTCGTAGAACTATAAATAAAAAAGTTATAAGCGAAAATGTTCAGAAATTAGAGCCATTTATATTTTTCAATAAAACTTTTTTTTATCATTTTACGAAGAAATGATATCAGACCATTTTTGTAGATTGTTTTTCGAGGAACAACTTTTATGTACAACATTTTTTCATAACGTCAATAACTAAGGTTTTACAGCGCTCTGAAGTGAGTACTATTTTTCAGTACTCTTAACTATACATATATTGGCTATTGGCTCTTTTCTCATACTCCAGAACAATAGAAGCACACTGCAGAACATTTCAGACCTGCTTTTCGACGTAAAAAAAAGTCGCGCTTCCAGACTCTACCTCCTGGGTGGTGGGGAAAAGATTCAATAATTAATTATTAGTGATATTGCAAAATTAATTATTAAAAATATTATAATAACAAAAAAAACCATTACTGATGACATATTATTATTAGTACACACATAATATAAGTATACTGTATAGTTCAGAGTACTGAAAATTAGTACTCACTTCGGAGCGCTGTAAAACCTTAGCTATTTAATTAATGAAAAAATGTTGTATATAAAAGTTGTTCCTCGAAAAACAATCTACAAAAATGGTCAAATATCATTTCTACGTAAAATTATAAAAAAAAGTTTTATTGAGAAATATAAATATCTCTAATTTCTGAACATTTTCGCTTATAACTTTTTTATTTATAGTTCTACGACAAAAAGTTGCAGGATCAAAGTTGTAGAGTATTTAATTTGCAACAAATAATGTAAACAAATTTTTTTTATCAAATAAATAGTTTAAGAGATATATCGTAAAAACCATATCAACCGCTATTTTCAAGATGGCGGCCGTGGGACAAGGGTGGCGACCCCACAAACTTGGTGATAGCTTCACACTGACCACCCCTACACATCAAAAAAATAAAATTGCGTCCTCTAAAAAATGCAACCCCAAATGTAACTTTTCAATGGACCATTATGTATCATACATTGCACTTGTAAGATAATACATACACACACATATTAAGAAAAAACACTATTTTTAACATTCATGATATTTTTGATGTCATTTTTGTTATTTAAACTAGTTAAAAAACAGTTTAAAAAAGTTCTGTCTTGGACGTCCGTGTGTCTGTATGTGCGGAGGATTTTCTTGTTAACACGATAGCGACCGAAATACTTTACTAATCGAGTCTTTTTTTTTCTCTTACGCTTGAGTATGCTCAGGAATAGAACCCTTTCATTTTTCAGGGTCTGATTCGATGTGGTTTAATTGTTATTAAATAAACAAAAAAAAATATCGACTGAGATTATGAGGCGTGCACTTTTGGATTTTCCAAACTTTTTATATTTATACATAATATACCTTACCTCATTCATAAATTATACAGAAAATCAATCATTTTATCATTAAAATGCGGTTTTAACGGTATAATAATTATAATGCAACAAGTTAGCATTGGCTGTTTATTGCGTAATTGTATGGAGGCTATTTTGTTTCATTTTTTATTTAATTCAAAATTGTATCAGATAAAAACCATTGTCTTCATTTTGTTTAAACATTCAACAACCTGATTGTAGATTAAAGATAAACTATGTTTTGCTTATTCAGCTGAAGTAAGTGGAATCTTAATATTATGTTGTTAGCTCTTAGCTTTATGTTTATTAAGTAGATATATGAAAAATTGCAATGGTATTGATTATTATTAAAATTATGGAAATTGTTTAATGATGAAAATTAGGTATAATCTCACTTTTTTTGTATACAATTTTTCTCAGTTGTAAAATAACCTCGAATGAACTGTATCTTGATCGAATTTAAATAAAACAGGTAGAGCAGTTTTAAATGTTAAGTAAGTATAAATATTTCTTCGTTCACATATTAATATTATAACAATTTTCATTTATTTACAACAGTACAAACTTATATTTTGCAGTGGCATAATATTATAGAGATCGGATAGATATATAATTGAAACAAACAATAAAATGTAGAGTTCTGGCGTCAACATGAGAATGGAGACATCATACAAATTTATATGTGCATTTATATTATGTATCATCTTGCGGAAACAATATTGTAATAAACGCAATTACCATGAATAACAAATAACTTGAGTAAAGACGAAATGAATCCGCTATAGAGCAACGGTTATCATTCCGTTCCTACGTCATTATGAACCTTGCAACGTTCTTAGGTACCTTATTAAAAACACAACAAGGCTGCAAATACAAATCTCTCCCATCAAAGTTAATGATACCAGCCAAAATTATGCAAAGGTTACAAATTATAAGTCTGTCAACGTGGACGAAAATCAACAATTCGTGCCTTCGCAGAGCCGGCACCCGGCGCTGGGCGCGCGCAGTCCGCGACCGCCGCGCCTAACTGACGCTCGTGTTTCTCATAACTGTCAAAAATGCGTACACAAGTCGTTCCAACGTGCTGACATACGTGGTTACAATGTCGTTGACACCCCGAAACGCGTGGACCAGTGTGTGATGTGATAAGCAATAATGCCGGAGTGTCCCGAATCGTTCACCTTCACGATACCCATTATACGGTACACCATGGATTCCGACGACTCCAACGTTGCGGAGAGGCAGCAGCCGATAAAGAAAATGTCTCTCTTGACTCCCGTGAAGATTGAGACGCCAGACGCCGGGAGACGAGCGTCAGAACCGACGAGGTACTACATTCCTCCGCAGTGTAATAATAAGCTCTCGCCTAGAACCGCGAGAAAGCGGGATTCCAGGAGAAATTCCAAGGCGGATGTCAGAGATGAAGCGATAAAAGACAGCTTCGGTCTAAAGCCGTGTAATTGTGAGGATTGTAGAGCGTCGAGTCCATTGCCGGCAGGGTATGGACCCCCTACCATGTCCCCTGGATATGATCAAATGAAAACCGCATTGCTGGACGTTCCTTGGACTGATGATTTTACTGAAGCGTCCAGCGATGATCTTAGTTCAGAGTGGGATTCCGACGTAGCTGAACCACCACCAGTTCAATCAAAGGTAATGTATTAACATATCCACGTGATGCACAAAATTGCGAATTTATATTTAAATGTAGAATAAGAAATATGGCTTATTTAACCAGAAAACATTCGAAAAAGCCTAAAACTATACAATAACATGTTCGGCACAAAAGAATAAGTAATTAATACTGTCCCATTGAATTGCAAATTTCGTAAGCGACTTGTCGAAGTGTCGTAATAGTCGTCAATAACAGAGAAACGTGTTTCGTGTAATATTTTAGATGATGAATTTTAAGCAATTTTTCAAACACGTTTTGTTTATTATAAGTTTATAATCTTCAATAATAACCTAATTCTAAAATAGATTTTTGGTCGTTAATAATAGCGATAATGAACCATTTATATTTTAATTTTATGAATAATTATTGGTGAAGGTTATTGAATTAAGCGAAATATAAAATATTGTTTTATACGAATGTTTTGCAATTGCCACATATTACTTTCCTATATGGTTTGGACACTAAAATTACATTCTTATGGTAGTTGTTTTATAAAAGATTTTCGCAAAAGCAACTCTGACTGACATTTTAAACGGTCTTTAAGAGCTAGTGCGCAAGAGCAACTTTTGTCTCTCGCAAGTGCGCGCACTTTCTTACTAGCCCATAGAGTTGATGGGAGAGACAAAATAGCTGCGGAGACAAAAGTTGCTCTTGCGCGCTAGCTCTTAATTATCATATAAATTTCATCCACTATGGATTGAATATACGCTATTATTTTTATAACTCGCACTTGATATGAAGTACATTAAACAGTTTACATGTATCTACTGTAGAGATAACAACGGTACAAATAAAAGGTCACGTTAAGTCTAAATAATATGTACCTATTTACTTAATTTACTTTCGCAATAACTTCTTGCTTTTACAACAAACCCAATATGCGATAATGATTCCTATTTACTGCCTAATGTAATCAAGAAAAAAAAGATAATTGTTAATTTAATTATAGACATTTTATTTATAGTTCTTTACTACCCATCTCATACTATAGATAAGAGGAGAAAAAAACACTTCGAGTCAGAATCGTTGACTTTTTAAGTAAATTTACGTTAAGTTTTCACAGCGGGAGCTTAGACAATTTCAAAAAGTCAGCAAGAAGCTGTCGATATATTAAAATTTAAAGCTAATAATGATCGACTTCTTTTTATGAATTGTGCCGAACTCTAGTTAATCGAGATAAAAAAGTATGAGATGGTTTTTAAACATAGTTTTCTATATCTTTAATTATATCGGTGTATTGATATTAAATAAAGATTGTTTATAACTTTGCAGTCATAACATGGCCTTTGCTTCATAGGCTCAGCAGACAAGTGGCGTCCATGTTAGTTATGTAAATAGATACGATCTAGCCTATTTTTTGTACTTGAATTTTAAATAAAAAGCACGAAAAGATGAATGTCTCGATGTATATTTTTATTTAAGCAATAATGTTGTAGATCAAATTATTTAAACTGACACAATAAATCGAGTAATGCTCAATAAAGAAAGTCACATTATAATAATTTAGGTATTTGAAAAACACGCATACTATTTGTAAGTTGTAACACAAAAACATTGATTGTATTCTCTATGTAGGAAATTTAATTAGGTCATTAGGTACAACATACCGAAGTTAATTTTATTGTAATTGCGACTTGTAAAGCAAATAAATCTATTTACCATCTATATTATATTTTTGCGACATTTCCAATCCCATAAATTTGCCATTTTTTTTTTAATTTTGTAACCTCCAAACAATGTTTTTATCCATCACGAAAATAAATTGTATGGTTAATAGTAATGAACTTTTTAATAATAGCTCATAGCAAGTAAAACTAATTAATAATATGTTACGTATATTAAACATAATAATACCTTCTTATTTTTTTCTTTATAAGCATATCTATAAATATGCGACCTAAGCATATATAAGAATATCATATTCATAAATATGAAGATCCAAAGCTTAAATTATGACAATGCGAAATAAATAATATTTTTCGAGACATGGGGTCAAACCCCGCCCCCTTGTATAATACCACAGTAATTTACCACTATAGACTTTGTGATCGGGTCGTCACTCGACAGATCATGCCATTTTGTGAAAATTTTCCATTTGACATTAAGAGGCCGTATCGATTTTAAGAGTGATTTTGACTTGTTTCTTTAATTCTTTAGGAGCTCGTTTAAAAAAACTAACTACTATGTTATATGAAAGTAATGGTATAATTTAAAATTCTCTAGAATATTCGATTATATAGATCTGCCGTAACAACGTTTGCGCTCCCGTATATAATCTAAAATTCTAGAGAACTTTAAATTATTCCATTTCTTTCATAAAACATATAATATGTATTTTTTTTATTGCAAATTTTTAAGCATTAACCTATCATTTAGTGTGTATTTTTTATTTTTTTTTAACTCTGTTGTAAGAACTAGAAATTCGACGCCATATACGCATAAAATTTCATCAAAGTAAGGCTATTTTAACTTAGATGTTCTTTGAATTTTTCAATAAAAGTACATAAATTGTCTCGAACATATTTTAGGATGTCTCAGTGTCTTTACTGTAGTATATTTTATAAGAAAACTTCTTCTATTAAATTCCGTGTAAAATAGAAAGACACGAACGTCCCGCATGGAAAAAATTGAAACACGCCTTAGGTTATTGGCTATTAAACAAACTGGACAATGAATATCAATAAATTGTCTCGAACGTATTTTAGATATTGAATGAATCTTTAATTTAAGATATCATCACACATTGTTACTAATTTAGTTTTGTTAAACGAGCGTCTAAAGAATTACAGAAACAAGTAAAAATCACTCTAAAATCGATAAGGACTCTTAACAAATGCTACGTGCGTAGCATTTGTTAATCACTGACGGTTATCAACATTACAAATTAGGGTACATTTTAAATAATCTATTCAAATATAAATGGCAGTATAATCTAAATTATGTCATGTAGTATATAAATAAATAATAGATATTTTTATAAAATAATCCGTTCCTTTCTTGGGAGTTTTCAAGACGGTAATATACCCGTGACCTTCACTGCATAGTTTAAAACATCGGGAATTAGTAATCACTACATAGTATAAAACAAAGTCGCTCTCTCTGTCCCTATGTGGCTATGTCCCTATGTCCCTTTGTACGCTTAAATCTTTAAAACTACGCAACGGATTTTGATGCGGTTTTTTTAATAGAAAGAGTGATTCAAGAGGAAGGTTTTAGTATATAATTTATTAGGTTTTAGACAAAGCGGGCGAAGCCGCGGGCGGTAAGCTAGTAAAATATAAAATTAATCAAACAGCATAACAAATATACAAACTTAAAAATTAAAAATTTCTTAACGCAATTTTTTCCCAAAATAACGTTCTACAATTTATAAAATATCTTTCCTACTAGGTTAGTAACATTCTCTGCAAAGTGTAGCTTACATTTAAAGTTTGTCATACAAATTGTAAGTTATATAAGATTTGTATTGACGCATTTAGCTTTGACGTAGTTAGTGAAGAGGTTTATTAGCTAGGCTCATTACTATGACAGTGATATATAGCATAAGTTCGTAAACCGTTTGATATTCAGTATTTGACTGAATGTATTTTAGTTTGTTTCGAGGTCAATATTTTGTTGCTCAAATTGAAGAATAACTAAATCAGTAGTAAACCTTTATTGTTCATGTGATTCACGTATTTAGAATGTTTGCTAATATTTTGCTCTATGTATTTTTCCAATGCATTTAGTTAAAATATTCGATTTGGTGAATACAAATTGCAACTGATATGTCCTAAAATATAAAGGTATTTTGTAACTAAATATTTCAAAATTAAAATTTAATGACATTAATGTCCATCATTCAGATTATCGAGCTTTTCAAGTTTTATTTAACACATTAATATTTAAGATATTCCCTTTCATTTTGAATAACATGCAACGCCGCAACATAGACGTGCTTTCAGTGCGACAGTTTGATGTCGAATGACTCATTGTAAGGATATTGGCCAAAAAAAGTCGCAAATATAAAAATACCCGCATACTCTACATTCCTAGGAACAGTTTCCATACAGAGCATTCCAAGAAAATGTATATGAGGAAGGTTTATTAAGGAATATAACCTTAAACATAAAGCTCCACCCAGTTTATCAGAACATCTTTGCCATAAAGTCCATTGTATTAACACACGTCATCATTTATTCCGTAGGTGTTGCTAGTAATTACATTCGAAGGTCGTTTTATCTGGTTTTATAATCAATTACCACGTGGTAACATCGCTTTGAACTTTTTTTATTGTTTTGCATATGCAAATTATGCAACATTGCAGGTCTAAAAATAAACTATAAAAAATATTTTGTTTTTACAGTAGCATGTCTGTTTTTATTATCTGAGTTTATAACTGGTAAGGCGGCACAAAAAATGGATACAAAAAGAGTATTGTCAAAGGTTGTAGGTATGTAAGATATTAAAATGTACTTTACTCGCTCAGGCTTAATACAAAGGTAATTAGAAGTGTTTGAGAGTAAATGCAATAAAAGAGATTAAGCAAATAAAACAAACGATTTAAAGGTGTAAGCCGAAGTAATACCTTAGATTACAAAACTAACGTAAGTAATACTCTGAAAATATAGTGACCATTGGAAAATTACTGGCCACTTACGAGCTCTATAAAAACTATATGACTACCAGCAACATTGCGAATAAAATGAATCATCTCATGCGGTTCACAATTCTTAAAGTTGATGGATTATATGTAATAACCAATTAAATATATAGCAAAAACGTCATAATGTACCTTTGTGAATCACTCTACTTGTTACAATACCTTCGCGTCATTGTTTCATAGTATTTTTAATTCACACGTTTATTACCTACGTTACTAATATTGTTACACATTATATTATGACGTTTCTATATTGATAGCGTGATGGTGATGGTTTTAAGCATCGTTTTAGTCATATCAGACTGTGCTCATCTTCCATACAATTCAAGAATTGAAATAATTAACTGCTTTTACAATACTTAGGTACCATACCTATATAATATTAATATTAAAAGAGTGACTTCTTAACATTGAAGTTGCTATAAAAACTGATTATAACTTTACATAAAATATTTTGTTTAAAAATTATTGAAGCAGGACTTGGTCGTTATTTTAACACAAATAAAATAAAATTCAGCGGCGCTCTATCAATTTTATTAGCGCCTTTTTGGGCCAGAAGTTTTATAATTTATCAATATTCTAATGTATTCTTTGTTAATAAAACTAATATAAAAGAGCCTGACAGAAAATATTAAATTTAAAGTTAAGTTGAGCGCAGAGAGATTAGAGAACATATTCTGAAGTTTCAAGGCAAGAATCCTGAAATAGCTTTAAATTGAAGAAGCTATTTAATGCTAGATGATAATAATTTTTACTTATTGGCTTAAGCCTTAAAGTTTATTTTTCCACATGGAATTACAATTCGGTCAAGACACGGTACGGTTTACTTTTACCATCGAACTATAAGCAAAGCATACCAATTATTGTAAGTACTTTCTAAAGAAATCAGTGCCATTAAAATTACTTATGATAATTAATTCTTTACCTATATCCTCTTCCATACATTATTTTACTTAATTCAAATGCACTATCAAAATAGTAAAATTCTTAAAACTAATAATAGGCATTGCAAATGTGTTTGTTTGTTTGTCTCTCTTTCACGTCAATACGGGGCGGTTTTATGATATGATTTTCGTGTCTGGAGATAGAAACTTTGGTTAGAAACGCAAGCGAAGCCGCGGACAAAAAGCTAGTATGGTATAAATCATGTAGTTCCCAAAGCAGTAAGCACATGGTCGGACATTACGTTTACCGTTATCAAATAAACGCGTGGTGCCCTACTGACCTTAAAAAGTCGCATCTCATATGTAAAGTCTATTGTTTTTGATCCGTTCAATCGAAACCAGTTCTAAACATTCAAATGTATTTATATCTAATATGTATCTGATTTAGGGCTGATTTTTCAATCCTTGGTTAATACTTATTCGTCGAATAACGTATTAAATACCTACCACTACAAAAATGTATTCTTTGCCCGTCTTTGACAGTTTACGGGTGACATTTTAATATTATCGTGTAATACTTTATTATAATAAAGGAGGGATAAGTTTTAACCATGGATTGAAAAATCGACGGCCCTAAATGGTTTATTTTGTGTGAGTAATCTTTGAATAGCTTTTAGAACTTTAAATAAGTAGGTAGACGAACATGAAGATGAAATATTTAATTGTTTGAAACCGTAGAATATTCTGATTTGCAAAATTCAAGGTCTTTTTAAAATCGCGAATAATTATTTTATTATTCGCGATGAAATATTTAATGTTATGATACTTTGTTTATTGAAACCATTATCTCTCACTATAAAAGCTAATTTAAAATCTTGATTCGCGGCCAAAAACTGGTGGTAGGTATATGATTTCTATTGAATAAACATTGTGATGATTTGAATTAATAATCACGGTAATAATCATTAAAATTGGCTATAATATCTCGATGAATATATTTCATATGGATGTCCAATATTTCTGATTACCATACTTACGAATTTAATTTTAATGACGACCCTGATCTACATCCGCAGATACTAATATGCGAAAGTAAGTTTATATTTAACTTCACTTGTGAAATGTTGACAGATTTGGTTTAATTTATATTCTTATATGTTGGTGGAACATTGGAGAAGTGTAGACTTTTTTCGCGAAACTTCTTGGCTGTAAAAAAATAAAAAAAACTGTGCTCTGTGCCAATATTTTCGTTTGAAATTTTCAACCAAATCGGTGTTGTTGTTTAGCCGTGAGAGCAAATCAGACAGATAAACAGACTTTCCAATTTATAGGTAATATTATAACGAATTTATTTAATTTTGCTTCGTCCGGTAGATCATAAAAAATTTGTTATAGTATATTAATTTGATTTATATTGATATAATTATATTAAACACGTGGTATCGTAAGTGGCTTAATGATTTTATACATTTTAGTATTAATTATGAGTTATAATTCAATGACGTGGGCAATTAAATTATTGATCACTAATTGGATTTGATAAAATAGCAATTATTTGATAAATCATTTGTATTAATTCAAATTCAAATTCAAATTCAAATTTCATTTATTTACAAGAATGTAGTTACAAAAAAGGTGTTATCACAATATTAAGGCGCTAATACATTCTACCCACTATTTGGGTGTGCAAATATTTAAATGGAAATAAGTTAAGTAAATTACACTACACCAACAAATTCTTCGCGTCACTATTGTTAAACGTCACTTTCTTCCTTGTCACAGATTCCGCAATGTAATAAGTTCTTGAATATCATAAAATTGTTTCTCCATTAACCATTTCGTCAGTTTCTTCTTAAATATATTTACTGGGAGATCCTTAAAGTTATCCGGTATTTTATTATATATTGTAATAGTCATAAATATCACACTATTTTTTGCTTGATTTATTCTACATGTTGGAAAGTGCAGTTTATTTTGATACCTCGTTAACATAATTATGCGAATTTACTTCTCCTTTCTTTTTAAAATATTCTGGGTGGTATTTAACAAATAAACATACTTCTCTTATATATATGCAGGTTAGTGTAAGGATACGTAATTTACCGAACATTGGTTTGCAACTGTCCCTTTGATGTAATCCGCACAGGGCCCGGATACATTTCTTTTGTGCCACAAATACTTTCCGCACCTCGCAAGACTGTCCCCAAAGAATTATTAAAAATGACAGTTTTGATTTATTTAATTTTTTTTTTCGTGTAGGTGTATCGTATGAGCAATATCTAGTTATTGAATAAAAAAATGCATAATACGATAGAGATGGTTATAGTCTATAGAGTATAATTTTTAACATAATTATAAAGTGGTTAATAATAAAATCAAACTAAGAACTATAGAAATTTATGTGTAAATAACATTTGAAAATACGCTTAATATTATTTACTTAGCATAATGAATAGGAAATTACCATACCTAGCAATATTTTACACACAAACAATAAAAAAACTGACACATAAAATTTTAAACCACATTCAATTGGATTAAGCTATTAGGTATATATTTAAAAACGAATCAAAATGGTGTATCTTTTATTATTTAGTTCGTAATATATCTGACCTCTATTATCTCATATCTTTGTTTGATTCGAAAGTGTGTTAGTAGGTAAGATACCGAACTATCACTTTAATTTAAACAAAGATTGTTTTAGAAACATAATTAAACACGAAGACAATGGGAACTGCACACAATTACGTAATATTTAGAGAATTCGCCAATCTATGTAAACAATAATAAGTGCATGTTTAGATTGTATAATAATTATGTAGTACGAAGAAAATAGTTAACAACCAATTAAAATAAGTGATTTAATTTATATTAGTGTATTTTATACGGAAAGCTCGGGTTTTCTTACTCGTTTTTTAAACTAAATAAGACAACATAATATAATCAATAAATAACTACCAATGAATACTTCTAACGAAGGATAACTACCGATTATGGATGTCTTCATTTACGAGACGCCTACAAACACCTACAGAGTCATTGTAAGCGAACATTGTATTTTGTTTAATCTTTATAGCGGATATGAGCGGTTATAGCCATAGCTTATCATCTCATGGGAGGTGATGTCAGGACATTTTATTAAGTCTTCTTCAATGTAAACGGTACAATATAATTTATTTATTTTGAACTTAATCGATTTCCAAAAAGAAGGTCAAGAAATCTGGTGTATTTGCCGATTAAGACAATGTAAACTATCTAAAAAACATGAAAACTGTTTCTGTATTCCTATCGTTACCTTTCCTAAAATAGATAGGCAATCATAAATGGTTTCTCATGTCTATCATTCTATTTAATGATCAAATAAAAATTTAGTATAGCACATCTAATTGCTTTGCTAAAAATAGCCAAAGTTCATATTCTTACAATAATGAAGTGTACAAATATCTTTCGACAGAAAACCGTATGACTTTTCAATATTGAAACGAAATTTTGGCTGTATACAGCGAGTTATATTTTTCTTCCGAATTTTTTTTGTTCCAATTATATATTAGGGGTAATTATTATTAACTATCTATATTTTTATAGAGCAAACTCTACATAATATAATATTTTGCCTTCAGAAGCAGTATTTTTTTTTAATTACAATGAATTAAAATAATAACCTAAACTACAACTAATCTATACTAATATTATAAAGAGGAAAGGTTTGGTATTATGTATGTATGTATGGTTTTCACGCATAAACTACTTGACCGATTTCAAAAATTCTTTCACCATTAGAAAGCTGCATCTTCACTGAGCAACATAGGTTATATTGCATTTTAAAAAAAATTAGAGATCCTTACCAAAAATGCAATAATGTAACCCAAGGTGTAAAAAATTCTTCTGTCATCGCGTGCGCTGCGGAATCTATTCCGTGAAGTACGAGGATGGTTCTTATGAAAAAAAAACGTAAACATGTATAGGTACCACGGGCGAAGCCGGGGCGGACCGCTAGTCTAAGATATTTACATCATCGTATACACAAAACAGAAATGAACGTCTCATGATTTTTTATGTAATGATGTAATAAATGAAAAATGTATTTTTTGTGGCTTTCGAGTACAAAGCCTCATGTATGATTGTATGAGCATGTAATAGCAACAAAAACTTGTTTAGTCCGTTGAGCGGGTTCTACTAGCTTCCTTATAATAAATACACGTCCCTTATTTGTGTATGTGTGTGTTTGAAGCCTGCGTTGATGACTTGATGAAGATGAATTGTAAGGAATGTGATTCGTTTAGCTGTGTTTTATTTGTTGGTTTTTGTATTTTAAAGTGAACACCATGTATTCTCAAGGAAGAATTCTTGTGTACTCGTTTTAATCGATGAATGGAGTCAATGTATAAACTATTAGTCTATTAAGGACTATTGGAATAAGAAGATCAATATTTAAATATAAATAAAAGGATTATTAAAACTTTTGTATAAATTGTTAATGTTTTATTTAATAACAGGCTTAGCCTTATATTAATATGTATCTTTACACCATAAGTCGTAACTTTATTGTTAAATTATCGCGTATAAATATACCTAGTTAGTTATATTACTAGTATAGTATAATATTATCTGTGATGATATTACTTGCCAGTTTATATTTCAGACACGATTTCTCATAATCATAATATAAGTAATGTCACGAACGCAATAAAATTAAAATAACATGATAAATTTCTATAATAAAATTATATTATTGTTTTTCAGTTCCATTTTGAAATTATATTTGTACCTATTTATTGATATAAATAGAATTCAATTGTCAATGTTATATTGCAAAAGTTCATTGCAACAATCGCTTGAAAATTTTAAAAATTTTATTCATTTAGAAACAATATGATTACTGATAAGTTCCATTTACTTATAATAAAATGCGTAGGAAGAATTACACGAAGGATGTAAAGGACGAAAATAAAATAACATTGAATCCGAAATTTGCGGATTTTTAAGCTTTAATTATTATAGAATAAAAATAATAATAATTAATCATAAATATATTTGTAAAAAACAAGGTTAATACAAAAATTATGAACATGGTGATTAAAAATATAGATACAAATACTAGGCGCGCCCCGCGGTTTCACCCACGTGGCTCCGCTCTTGTTGGTCTTAGCGTTATGATACGTGTATATATATAGCCTATAGCCTTCCTCGATAAATGAGCTGTCTAAGACCGAAAGAATTTTTCAAATCGGACCAGTAGTTCCTGAGATTAGCGCGTTCAAACAAACTCTTCAGCTTTATAATATTACCTATAATATATTTATTATTTTTAGGTACATACATGTATATTTTCCTTATACCTATGACGCGGTTAATAGAAAAGAATAATGATGTGTAATACATACTAGTTCAATACACATTACTCTGCGTACTTTTTAAACTAATAACTAATATGTATGTTGTTATGTAACCCCACTGCACGTACTATTGACCCTGTGACGTCACGATAACCTCCGATGTCGTCTGTCACCCGTATTTATTTATTAGTTTGATATATCACGCAATGGTTCCAATTTTATAATTCAATAAATCAAATATATAATATTAGTGATAACTAACGTTAAATATAAGTTGAACAAAGTATAATGTATGGAGGCTCGTTTTTTGGGGAAGTCGGTTGAATATGGCATTATAAAGGATACCTATGTCTTCTTTTTGTAACTACCTTTATAAACGGAATAAAGAACTCATTGATTCTTATATTGGCTAAAAGGCAGCATATTTAAAGAACAGTAGAACAAATTTTCCTTTATTTACTCCACGTTTTGCCAAATTAACATTTTGAAAAACATTTCGCAGTTTTCAACATTCCGTTACTGGTTAAACAAATAAGTCTTTATGACTCACAGTTTAAAACAATGGCTTGCTTAATTATCGACTTAACATTTTTGCATACATTTAGCTCACTGTTATCGTTTTAAATAGCAATGTACAATGTACATAGATCCTAATTCGTAATTAAAATTGTTTTTTACAGGAGTATAAGCACGTACTAGTATAGTTAACCAAACTGCTGCAGTACATTTTAAAATCAATTTTCACAACAATATTAACACCATTTTTTAAATACTTTCACTTTTATAATGACACAATTATTCTACCTTGATTTGCGAATTATCATTAATCTTATTCTTATTACATTAAACACGATAATATTCATTCATAATTATATACTTCTGTATCATTACCCTACTTAACATTACGTTAATTTTTGTCGTATCAAGCGCAATAATAGTCTTCGAGTAAGTAAATAGTAAATACTTACGTGTCTAAAACCTAATAAATGATAATATCATAATACTTATACCAAAACCTTCTTCGTGAATCACTCTATCTATTAAAAAAAAGCATTAAAATCCGTTGCGTAGTTTTAATGATTTTAAAAGCATACCTACATAGGGACGGACAGCCAGCGAGAGCGACTTTGTTTTATACTAGGTATGTAGTGATGTTATATTATTATCAATTTACTCGAATGTTACTTTTATACAGTAACTCTAAGTTATCTTATTATCATATTGTGTTGTGTACTGTAATAAAGTAACTTTTATTGATACAACATTAGCCAGTAAAACATGTACATTGTACATTATGGTTATGTTATCTGCATTTTATGTGCATGTGTGTATGTATGAGAGTGTGTGTATTATAGTTGTACATTTTTGCGTATCTGGTTTAAATTTGCTCAACCATGAATTAACTAAGTAATCTAAGCAGACCGTGTTCTAATGGTTTATAACGAAAAAGGTCAGTTCACATTACTTTTTCAAAGGAATATAAATAAAACTTTCATTTCTTTATAATTACGGAGGTCGACAATCAAGCAAAGCATTTACCATAATTGTATGTTTCGCACGAAATTATTTCGCATAATGAATGAGCTTTCTTGAAATCTTAACATGTTTACGTGTAATTTAATTTAACTCTTTTGAAATTAATGACGTGAATTGTTTACTCGTTCATAACGTGTTTTTCGATTGCCATGAAATTAGCTTTTCGGAGTACGTTTGTAAGAGAATAAATAAGAAATTATAATATGAGTTTTCAATATTGAGAAAAACAAATCACAACCGTGACATTGTTAAGTTTTGGAATATGCAGGTTGCATGATTTATCAATAGCATTGTTTATCTTAATTTTTAAGGCTTTAAATACATCTTATTCAAGATTGCATGCAAATTAAAGAAATTTAAATGAATTCTTCGAAATGACAGTCCCTTACTGCAATTACATGCTAATTTGCTTTAATAACAAACATTGTCAGGCCGCTCAAATTATACAAAATCGGCTCGTGTCTCAGTTCCACTTACTTATTTGAATTTAAAGACGATTGTAATATTTCAGCTTTAATTAACGGAAAGCAAAGTGTCAAGGGAACCATATTTCGCACTAACTGACACTCTTTGGAAATTTACTTCTTAATCGAATTTAAGTTCATTTCAACAAGGTCGTATATACATTGATACGCATTTAAAAAGTCAAGTAATTAAAAGTGATATAATTTAGCCAGGCGTCAATTAACTGTAATTATCACGGAGTTAAAAGTCAATCTGGATTCTTGTTTTGCAATTACCTTATTTTGCGTTGCTAATTATTTTTTCTGTTCTAACATGAATGTCGATACGATTAAGTGGATGAGTTTATGCTTCGGTTTACGTACTTCGTCATA
>CAJQZM010039786.1:0-46595 GCA_907164665.1 Colias nastes
TGGTTCATTTGACCCATATTTTTTCCTATGCGGGCTTGTAGTCTAATGTGTCATATACCGACACGCACTTGGCCGGCATGATGGATAATGACCTAAAACTTCATAGCAGGGAAAACTGTCCTTGCAAAACTAAATTAGATTGATGATGATGGATTGAAAGCTTCCTGATTCCGGGTTGAATTCCATTTGCAATAGTAATAATGGAAAGGGTAATAATAATGTTAATTAATTAGTTTATTTGATTTTGGTTTTATATTGACAAAACTAATAGCATTGTTCTTTGAGACTCACGTGAATATATTGTTTAAAATATTCTAAAGCGTTGAATGTGATATTCTAAAACAGTTTTTTTATAAATAACCTGGCTCTATTAAATGTAATTTAACTATCTGAAATAAATAACTAATTTTCTATTTTTTTGAAACATTACTGCATAATAATAAAGAAGAAAACAGATAACATAATTTCACAGAATCAATAAAAAACAGAAACTGTCATACTATATATGATTGTGATTCTAACTGACTATGATAAGTGAAATCCTCTCAACTAAGTATCGAGAGAATTGCAAATGCGTGGATAAGGAAAACAGTTGTAATGCTCGCCTCTAGCTAGTGACCACACGTTTTGATTTGTGCGGATAAGGGAAATAATAATGACTCTTTTATGTTTTTTTTATCAAAGCAAGTAAAATAAAACTTTTAAATAACTGTGTTACATTGTAAATGATGACATAATATCATTTATATAAGCACCATTCTGAAACAACACGTGAGATTATCATGTTGATGACACATACGGTGGCATCTACTCATCAGTTATGCTGCCAAAAAGCAACGTGATTTAATTTGTAGAGATAAACTACGATAACATGGCGCGCCCCTCCAAATTACTGTTTCAATGTGTGTAGTGACATCCTTACGAAGGAGTTTGTATGTAGTTGTACGTATTCGTCTTTACTCGTACAGTACTCGTAATATCTCACTTATTACCAGATTTGTTGGTCAACTAATCATAAGTTGCCGAGCGCCCAAGACAACGCACGTGTCGTTTTCATAGAATACGTCAGTGCAGCGCCATTACTAATAATAATGAGCGATTAGAGCGTGACTAGTCGAGCAACAAATCCGTGGATTTGTTTTTGTTTGACGGCCGTCTCATTACGCACACATGCGTTGTGAATCTTGGTGGTGCATTGTAAATACTTTCACAAATACTTTCAAACGTTTTGAATTTTGGAGGGGCGCGCCATGTTATCGTAGTTTATCTCTACCAACATTTGATTGGTAATTATTACAGAACGAAAGATAATTTCGTGAAGTTAGCACCAACAAAGTCTTTATATAAATTTATAATTCTTAAATGAGAATTTGGTAGAATTTTTGTTTTTTAATCTGACGCTATTTGACTAATTTAGACACAGAGGGTCAAAAACTAGCTTATTCATTCATAAGCGTGTTTTATACAGCTACAACGCGAGTAATGCTATGGAAATTGGAAACTAATAGTCCATGAAGTATTTTAAATTCCCACATAAATCATGGTCACAGAGCTAATGCATAATCGATGTACGGACTCACAGCTCTTCATATTGAATGGAACGCTTTATTCCATTCGTTATTTACTCTGTTTAACGTTTGTAGACCTCTTGTTTTATATTCACTTAATTTATTTGTATAAGACTTTGTTCTAACTACATACTTACTTAAGTAGTATGAAACAAAAGTTCTTCTGTCAATTTATGCTCAGATTTTTAAACTATGCCTTTTCATGCAGTTGTTTATGGAGTGGTTTAAATATATTATTAAAATATAGAGTATTTCAAGAAGAAGGTTTTAGTATGTAATTTATTTAGTTTTAGGCAACGCTGGCGACCCGCGGGCGGAATGCTAGTTATAGGTACATAATATAGTTATTATAACACTTTTTTTGAGTTACTCTATCTATTAAAACACTGTATCAAAATCTGTTCAGTAGTTTTAAGATCTAACTCATAAACGGAGACTTTGTTTTATAGATACCATGTAATATAACTAAACTGAAGAAATTACACGCAGCTAGAATACCATGCATTTTGCATTTTGTAGCAAGTAGATTAAAGATAAAGTTATTACATCAGCTAGTCTAGAATACGTGAATAAACCTAGGTTTATCTAGACATTGCCAAACCGAACATTTATTTCACGCACGTATCTGTTGGTGTCTTGGAAATAGTTATTCGGTTACAATTATTGATTAGTTTCTATACTAGCTGTTACATGCGGCTGCGTCTGCTTTTACAAACCGAAATAAATAGAGCCATTTTTTTCTTTGAAATATTATGTATTTTCAAAATTGCCTGGGAATAAATAACATATTATTATTAAGAATTTTTGTAAAAGAATAGAAAAATTGCGATTCTTTAAAAAATATTATATCTATAAAAGCATTTGATTGCTATAAAACTAAAATATCATTTTATTATTTGTTATTTTTTAACATATTATTATAGCGTTTTTTTTAAATTTCCTGAAAAAGCAAAATGCTTTAAATTGCAAACTTCATTTCCTTTTATATAAAGTTTTACAGGTTTTCACTGCAATTTGCAAATCTGCATATTAATTCAAAGGTATTCAAATCGATAGCTATATGTATGGTAATCGATTCAACTACCTCAGCTGTTTTAATCATTTTGGTACTATTTTTAAATCTCACTAAAATAGTTTAATAATAACACAGTATCCCTACTATATCCCTACTTATTATTAATATTATTTATATTATAAATGCGAAAGTAACTCCGTCTGTCTGTCTGTCTGTTACGCTTTCCCGCTTAAACCTCTCAACCGATTTTGATGAAATTTGGCACAGACAATCTTTAGACCCTGAGAAAGAACATAGGCTACCTTTTATTGCGAAATATGTACCACGGGCGAAGCCGGGGCGGACCGCTAGTATAGAATATATTATGGTTTGTTAGACTGTGATAAAAATCTTTGATTGAGTTACGTTACAGATAATGTTAAAAAAATATAGAAGATAGATTTTCAGAATAAAGATAGTTACCTAATATAATTTTGAGTTACTTTGGAAATAACTTTGAATTTTGCACCAAACTTATAGAATTGCAATCAAAAACACATTAGGACAATACCATTGTTAAAGGAAGAGTTAGATTGGAAAAACATATATTTTTATTGTAAAACATCGCATTGTGTAGCTTTTGTTGAAGCGATTTAAAATTGTATTTTACTCTTTAATTCCTACGTTCTGCTTCCTTTGAAATTTCCAAAAGTAAACAATGACCTAAATACTATAAAATAACGTAAGATTAATTTATAATTCAGATGCACGTTTATAATAAAACTCTATGATCCTTTAAGGCATTAAAATAAATGTTATTCCTACAATAATAGAAACAAGATTACATCCCGAAGACTATCAAGCTTAAATTTAATTTTCAAAATTTCACATTAATGGTAAAAGCATCCGGCAGTTATGCTTTTGTAGCCCACTAAAACAGCATCAGCTTCTAAATGATTTACGGCATTTTAATTTTTATAGCTTGGGAATAAAGAGCACTATTGTTTGGTGTATTTTGTAAGTTTACGAGCTTACCGAGCGGTATATTGTCCACGAATATCTATGACATTGTAATATATACTTGGGGTTTTAATGTGGTTGAGAGATATTACTTTAGTAAGGATATAACGGTTTGAAGCGTGTAATTAACTCCAGTTAGTAGGTTTGCGAATATTATAATAATATGACTGTGGCTTTGATCAATTTAATGATAATGTTAATGATTCGGAGATATTTCGGTTCATTTCCGTTATAATTTATGTAAGTAATAATTACATTTTATATGAAAATACCCTGTTGTTTAAATAAACTACTCTCTCTTACTAGGTCTTTAAATGGAGAAAGTCTTAATTCATATCTCTTCTTCTGATACCACAAATACAATTCTATAATATAAAAAGGTGATAAAAAATTACATGCCCCGCATGTACTACATGCATCGAAATAAATTGTAATCTATTACTTAATATTATAAAGCTGAAGAGTTTGTTTGTTTGTTTGGACGCACCAATCTCAGGATCTACTGGTCCGATTTGAAAAATTATTTCGGTATTAGATAGCCCATATATCGAGGAAGGCTATAGACTATATACTACTACTAAATATATGATCACGCTAAGACCAACAGGAGCGGAGCAATGTGGGTGAAACCGCGGGGCACAGCTAGTACTTAATAATCTTTAACGTTATTTTCCCGTCTTTGTCATTCAAAAATAAATTTCTCAACAAACCAATCGTGCTTTCGTCGTGCGTGCGTCATATGCAATATAAGTAATATGCTTATAAAGTACTATATGCTAAGGACCGTTCCCCTTCAAGTTTTTACGATATGGGGGCAAATGATAATGTGACGCATCTGGCTGTTAAGTGACACACCGCCCAATTCGAAAAGTGGACCAATTTATATGATGATTGAAGATGAAGATATAATAACTAGTTTGGGCTGTATAATAATGATAATGATTTATTTTTTTATGGTTAGAAAATTCTGTGGCTGGTGTTCTGTATTGTGGCTGTTCGGCTTACATCGCGGCAAAATTAACTAAATTTTGATACAAAATAATGTGTTTTTAGATTTGATTGAATCAAAAATTTAATAAACGCTAAAATTATGCCTTCTCTGGCAATGTATATGTACCTATAACAATTACACGGGGATAAATAGTAATAAAATATTTTAATTACACTAAAGTATACAGCATATCTCCTGCATTGACTTTTTAAAACGTTTTTGTGTCGTAATAAATAAGGTTTAAATACATTTAATTAAAACAAACATTTAATTCAATCTGCAATTTATTAACTTTAAATTACACACTTTAAAATGCATTTAAAACGTCCATTCATTATTACTTGTTCCAATGCGGAACATTTTATGTCGTAGTCACGGTCCTCCATATTGGAAATGTTCAGAACATCGATTTATATTTATTGAGGCTCTGAGGTGACATACATAAAAATTTATATTGAGTTCTACACTCTGTGTTTGTTTTATTTAATGGTAAAGCTTCGCCGTAAACTCTATATTCAGAGCAATAATAGAACTTAAGAGTTGGGTAATAAAATCCGGATTTCAAACTAAAAATAAAAATACGGGAGACTTAAAGAATCGTTAAACTACTAAAGACTAACAGCCGTACAAATAAAAAATTGCTTATTCAAACCTTATGCAATGAATAGATATGATTAGAATAAATAAAGAATAAGGATGTCATAATTTCTTACAAATAAATTTGGAATAACGTCGATGTAACTATGCTCACGCTATGCAATAGGCGCGAAGCGGCAACGTAGCAATTCATTCACAAAATTATGAAAAACATTGAAATTGTCTACGGGTAGCTTTTAGCTACTATTATGTATTCTGTGCTACGGATAAGCCTTGGTGCTGTCATTTTGACGCTCGTTTGACTTCGTCGAATTTGTTGTGAAGTTTCATCATACGATGTTCTGTTTATTTATTTTTTAAATATTTATTGTAAATAATTTAAATATATCATTAAATATGCAAGCAAATGAAAGAGAACGCTATCCAATATCTGGAGAACAGAAGATATACCCACCTTGAGATAGAGAGTTACACAATTATATATATTGCAAAACATATGTACAACTCCAGGCTTAGAAGATTTATATTTTCAACGAAAGTTTATATTATTGTGAAAAGTTTAGAAATAAGTTTTATGTATGTATGGTTTGGCGCATGCCGTAAATAAATAAATCATTATAAATATGAAAAGGGTTTTTCATAATTTCGTATGTTTTGACATTTCATACAAAATTTTCCATTTCAATACTTAATGAAATTATTAATTTGCTCAACTTTTTCTACTTCTCGTATTACTCTCATTGCTATTATCTCAAATTTTAATTGAAAATTGTTTCTAAAACTTGTAAAACACAGCACAATGTACTAAAAATAGGTTATAACTCAGTTATGTCAGACTTATACTAGGGTGGTAGCCGGAATAAGGACGAAATAGCATTAGTATGAATACTTATTACGAAGTTATACTAGGTTTCATTTATTACGTGTTTATTTGTATGATTTTTCCTTATTCTTAGTTTATTCTTTTCATAAAATGTTATAACTCGTTTATTTGTACGGCTGTAATATTAAAACTTTATTCACGTAAACGTCAGGGTAATTAAATCCATACTAATATTATAAATGCGAAAGTAACTCTGTCTGTCTGTCTGTCTGTCTGTTACTCAATCACGCCTAAACTACTGAACCAATTTGCATGAAATTTGGTATGGAGATATTTTGATACCCGAGAAAGGACATAGGCTACCTTTTATTGCGAAATATGTACCACGGGCGAAGCCGGGGCGAACCTCTAGTATTCTATAAACTGCAATGTAATCGCATTTCCCCTAATTCTGGGAAATTCGTGAGAGATGCCAATCGGATAGCGGCTAATGCTTCAGCACTTTGGTGCACGCGACGTCATATTATTTGCTGGTAACACTGACAGGTGAAAAGGTTTCATATCTTTAATTTTATAGCGATTTTAGAGGTCAGCTTGTGTACTTAAAGGTGGAAATATAATATAGAGTTCCGAAAATACTCTATTTAATAATAATATGTATTTTCATTTTGTCTAAAAGCTTGTGACAAAGTCTTTAGGAAAAATCCGTAAAGTTATACAACTAGCTTACCGCCCGCGGCTTCGCCCGCGTTTTCAATGAAAAACCCGCATAGTTTCTGTGCATGTGAACTTTCCGGGATAAAACCTATCCTATCCTATTGGTCAAGTTACTCTCTATGTTTGACAAATTTCATTGTTATCGGTTCAGTAGTATTTGCGTGAAAGAGTAACAAACATCCATACATTCAAACTTTCGCATTTATAATATTATAATTATGATAATACAAATCAGTGATGCCAAAATGACCCAGTATTATTATGTGCATATTTTTGCTATGATGGTTTTACTAGATCGGAGTGCGGTTAGTGCGGTTTAAATATAGAGCACGGCTTACAATATGATACTATGTTAAGATAGGATTTATATACCCATTTGAATTTATAATAAAAGAAACAATAAATTATAAAAGTATATAAACGCAAAATATATTATTATAACACTGCCATATGAAATATCAATCATTAATATATTATAGTACCTAAGGAAGCTAGTGATATAAAACAATAAGATATTTCGGCACAAACTTCATTCCACAAGGTAAAAATTCTACCATATTGACATCGAATAGTTTCGCAAACAGCATCCATAAAGGGAATTACGTTTTTATTTACACGGGGGAAATACGGGCCGTTTGTTGTGTGTCCACACGGATTGCTTTATACTTTCAGTGGATATATTATATGAGTTCGTTATTGGGATTGTATACTGTGCTTTATGTATTATAGCTTTTTAAGAGCGGTTTCGGTGCTTTGTAGAAAAATTAACAAATTATATATTAAAATCTTTATATTGAATCACAATCTAATAAAAAAAAAACACTTCAAAATCCGTTGCGTAGTTTTAAAGAAGCATACATAGGGACTGACAGACATCAACAGCGACTTATATTATTTTGTAGAGTCGTTTAAAATATAACTGGTAGAAAGTATAAGATTGAGTTTACCTATATTTAATTATAAATTTAATAGATTCTATGTACCTATGTTTATTTTATAGTCCTTAATAATTGCTTTCTTTTATTAGATTTAGATATTTGAAAAAGGAAAATGAGTGACTGTGAGGTTATTTTTATTACTTACTAGCTTTCCGCCCGCGGCTTCGCCCGCGTTTTCAAAGAAAAACCCGCATAGTTCCCGTTCCCGTGGGATTTTCGGGATAAAACCCATCCTATGTCTTAATCCAAGTTACCCTCTACATGTGTGCTAAATTTCATTGTAATCGGTACAATAGTATTTGCGCGAAAGAGTAACAAACACACACACACACATCCTCACAAACTTTCGCATTTATAATATTAGTAGGATTCAAGCTTAAATACCAGATTTTAATGAACTATAATAAAACCAGAACCTTTAAAAACTTTAAGTAGTACTGTGACTTAAATAAATTCTTTATCCTACGTTGAACGTAAACCCTAAATGACACTCCAAACATCAAAACAGCTCTCCAGATAATACAAAATTAATATAAAAATATTAATTTCAATCATACTTATTCTCGAGTCATTTATTTGAAACATTCAGAAATTGATACTCGATCACGGCCTGAGTCTCAAGTTTTAATGGGGCTTCAGTTTTCATGAATACAAAGAAATAATAAATGATTGCTTTTACAAATAGGTGCTGAGATAAAAATGGAATTGATTTATTTTTGGGACCAAAAATGATATCTACATTTTTGTTTTCAATTCGATTCAGTTATGAGTAAGTACAATTTGTTGACTCAGTGGCTACAGGATTCGAAATTAGACTCTATACGACTCTATACTGAATATGTGAGTTTAAAGTACCTACACTTGTATGAAATTATATTGATTACCTATCGTGTTCTTTAACCTCTGCAACTTTTTGGATTAGATAGAGACTTAGGATAGAGATATGACACTTGATTAGAAAAGTTATTTGATGTTGAACATTACTCGTATTTAATTGTGCGGAAGGCGGACTATAAATATAAATTTATGTAAAACTATACTACAATTTGTATTACACTGTGAATGTATGTTAAAATACTAAGCATTTATAAAATGAAGTGTCCGTGTTTTGAATACGCGTCCACAACATTGCAGGATCAACAATGTACGTATCTACATCAGACAGGTCAGAAATAGCCCAGTTCCTACTTACCGCAAATAACCACCTACAGTTCACCTATTTAGTACCTACGTACATGAATCACTGTTAAGGGCCCTTAGTAGGTGAAAACGGCAAAATGGACTGTTTTCTATGAGCTATAATTGAAAATATTGAAGTTTTTTCGCACTGAAATTTCTAATATGTATTACAGAACGTATGTGTGGTGGGATGACTGTTTCCAAAACACGATTGGAAAAATTTTGCTCGATAGAAAAAACTCTGAAGTTACCTCTAAAATATCATATAGTTAAATGCTCATTACAACCTTATTTTACGATAATAATTCGTATAAAATCACAAATACATAGGTATTTACCTTCTCGATTTCGTGACTGTTTTAGATTTATAAAATACTTAATATTTTCATTCATTTCATTTAGGAGATCGAACTTCGTGTCCAAAACACTCTTCGGTGTAACGAGGAGATCGAACTTCGTGTCCAAAACACTCTTCGGTGTAACGCAGGCCTTCATAAGATACTTGGGTCCAAATTATTGAGCAGACGTACAAAGTTTCGAATCTATAAAACCGTGATAAGGCCGATTCTTATGTACGGCTGTGAAACCTGGACGCTCACCCAAAAAGAAGAAAAGAAGCTTCTCGTAACGGAACGCAAAGTACTCCGTAAAATATTGGGCCCGATACCCTTAAACGACGGTAGCTGGAGAATCAGATCAAATAAGGAGCTGGAGGAACTTTTCGCTGCACCAAACATCTTAGGCGAGATTAAAGCGCATAGGCTACGATGGTTAGGGCACGTTCTGCGGATGGGAGATGATCGGGCTGCTAAGCGGGTTTACTTGGGGCGTCCCTCAGGCCGCCGGCCGGTTGGCCGTCCTAAGTATCGCTGGGCAGACCAAGTGAATAACGATCTCGTGGCACTGCACAGAAGAGACTGGCAAAACATCGCACTGTGCCGGGACAAGTGGCGTCTTTTGTTGTCGGAGGCCAAGACCCACTTTGGGGTCACTGCGCCAGATAGTAAGTAAGTAATATTTTCATTCACTTTTTGATAAAAATGTGAATGGCGCTTACGATTTTTAGTTTCGAGCAAGTTGATTCCATACTAAACGCGGACCCCCTCACCCCTTACCTCAGGCCCGAATAGTTGAATTTTCGCTGACCGCCTCACATCCCTTAAATAGAATTGAAATCATAGAGTTGCCACTAGATAAATAGATAATGAATATTTAGACTGGCGTTAAGATGTATTTTACAGTGTTAGAATTAATTTGTTAGTGTAAAATTCTTCAAATGAATACTAAAAATACGTACTTATAATATTAGGTAAATACATTTGTGCCAGAATGTTCTCTTGTAAGTGTGCTGTAAAACTATTATCTATAGGCATGTGTATTGTGTAAATAAAATGTTTTTTCTTTCTTATACTAAGTATTAATAATTTGAGTTTTATTTTATGATTAAAAGATCGACAATTGGATATTTTCTCATGATGGATGTATTACAATTGCTTATAAAACTAAATTATCTATAATATAAAAATGAATCGCAAAATGTGTTGGTAAGCGCATAACTCGAGAACGGGTGGACCGATTTCGATAATTCTTTTTTTATTATATTCCTTGAAGTACCAGGATGGTTCTTATGTAGAGAAAGCATAAATATGTACCACGGGCGAAGCCGGGGCGGACCGCTAGTCTAATATATAAAAATGAAACCCGTGTCGCGTTGTCACGGCATCACGTGTGAACGGCTGAACCGATTTCGATAATTCTTTTTTTTAAATGTTTGTAGAAGTCCAAGGATGGTTCTTATGTAGAGAAAGCGTAAATATGTACCACGGGCGAAGCCGGGGCGGACCGCTAGTATAGTGATAAATTTATATAGGTAGTGACATAATGTTTTACTATAAACCATTTTAACAACTTTTATACTGACACCTATTATAGATTTAATTTAATATCCAAATAATAAATGCCGCCAGCGAAAATGTAGTCGTTCCAAATAAAATTGTTTGCCCAATAATTAATCTTTCGTTCCCGCAACCTTTCAAAGTTTATTGAAGTTTCCCGAATAAACACGGAATTCGAAAACAGCATCCTAATTAGTTTATTGATTTTGGATAAGCCAGGGTGTACAAACTTTTTGTGTGTAAATTTATTAATTTTTAATGGATCTCGATTTAATTTATATACGTATTGCGGTATTGGTTAGTCCTTAGGTTTGTCCCTTTTCGTAGTTTTTTATGTATATTATAAGGTCAGATTATATTATTTTAAACCAGGAGAGCATCATGCTTTCACAATAATAAATCGAGTTACCGATACAAATGGAATCTAAATTGATGGAAAAGGTATGAAAATTGTGATTGATTTACAAAACGAATAAGGTTACTAAGCTATAGGTACTTAATACTATTTTCTACTGAAATACTTATCGTCTCAATTTCGTATAAGGAAAATAAATCACTTGATCCTTTATTTACAATAGAAATGTCGAGTTCATTTATAAAAGTCGTAGTTAATGTTTTCCATTAGGTATCAGTTTGCAGAATTATGGCGTAAAATGATATTCTTTTAGAAAAATAAATAAAATAAAATAAAATAAGCCTTTATTGCTGCAAAAACATTACAAACTACTACAAAAAAACTTATACTACTACATGCCGTTGACAATATTCCTTGTATTTTATTCCTATATTATATTGTAGAATATTTTAAACGTTATTTAACTATTTTCACTATTATATTATTACATTAGCTGTTAATCTATATAATCGGCAAACTTGGTTCTTCTATGGCAGCTTGTCTTCCGACAAAGGCCTCCTCTAAGGATTTCCATTTCGCTCTATTTTTAGCTATTCTGATCCATTCCGGGCCAGCTATCTTTTTAATATCGTCTTCCCACCGCTTGAACTGTCTTCCTCTTTTTCGTATACCATCGCGAGGGTACCATTCTGTTATAGTCCTTGTCCATTTTTCTTCCTTATCTCTCAACATATGTCCAGTCCATCTCCATTTGAGTATTTTAGATATAGTTTGTACATTTTTAAATTTAGTTTTACTTTTAATTATATTCAATTTTATTTTTTCTATTCTCCGAACACCAATAACGCTTCTTTCTATTTTGTTTTGACATACATTTAATTTATTTAGTTGTCGATCAGTCAGTGCCCATGTTTGGCAACCATATGTTAAACATGGTAAAATGCATGTGTTGTATAATCTTCTCTTACATTCCATAGGCATTTGATTGTTTTTCATGACTTCACTTAGGGACCAGTACTTTCTCCAGGTATTTGCTACTCTTCTGTCTATTTCTTTTTGCATAGTATTTGATGGCGATATTAGTTGCCCTAGATACACATATTCGTTTACATACTCTATTTCATTATTGTCTATTCTTATTATATATGTTTGTGTTGAATTTGTCATAATTTTGGTTTTAGATGTGTTCATTGACAGTCCGGCTTTAGCACTAGCGACACTTAATTGCTGCAGCATTTGTTCTAGAACTCTTGGACACTCGGAGAACAAGATCAGATCGTCTGCAAAACGTAGGTGATTTAGTTTTTCGCCGTTTATATTCAAGCCGAATTCTGTCCACTGCAGACCCCTAAAAATCATCTCTAGGACAGCCGAGAATAGTTTTGGAGAAATCGGGTCGCCTTGACGAACACCTCTTTCTATTGGGAACTCTTCTCCTGTTGTTTCCAGTCTCACTTGCGCAGTACTTTTTGTGTAAATATTTTCCAACAGTCTTATATATTTCGAAGGTACTCCCTGCCTGTCCAAAGCTTCCCAAATGTATTCATGTTGCAAACAATCGAAAGCCTTGTTGAAATCGACGAATCCCAAATAATATTTTTTATTGTATTCCTGATATTTTTGAATAACTTGTCTCAATACATGAATGTGATCCATCGTCGAGTAGTTTCTTCGGAAACCTGCCTGCTCCTTCGGTTGGTTCTCATCGAGTGTCATAGTAATTCTAGAGAGTATAATTTTTGAAAATACTTTATAGATGTTTGAAATAAGGCTTATCGGTCTGTAATTTCCGATATTCCCCTTGTCCCCTTTTTTATGCAAGAGAATTATTGTTGATTTGGTCCAGTCGTGTGGGATGTATTCGGTTCTTACGATTTCATTAAATAGCTCTGTTAGATGTGGGGTGATGACTGTGCTAGAACTTTTGAGAATTTCGTTTGTAATATGATCGGGGCCGGTAGCTTTCTCGAGCTTTAATGAATTTATAGCCCTGGCTGTTTCTTCCTTCATTATATCTGGTGTAACTTCTTGCTTAGATCTATGCCGTTTTATCCCGAATACTTGCGAACTAGGATTAGGGTTTTGGTACAAGTTTCTATAATAATCGGAAGCAATTTTGATTATTTCTGGTCTTTTTGCAGTGCAAATCCCGTCTTTAGTCGTAACATTTGGCATCCATGATTTGATTTGATCTAGTTCCTTCAGGGCTTTTTTAATACCTCCCGTTCTTTCAATATACTTTCTCATTGTATTCGTTCTTCTTAGTTTTCGGTCTTTCCTTATATGTTCATTGATTTGTTTACTGATTTCTGATATTTTTTGTCTGTTAGTATTTGATTTATTCTCTCGTATCAATTCTTTCCTTTTGCAAAGCAAATTTTTGGTTTCTATCGATAGTATATTCTTTGACTTGTTTATTTTCCTAGTTTCGGTTTTGAGTGTATTTAATAACTTGTCGTATTTTTCTTGTGTTGGTATATTTTCTTTTACATTTTTAGTTAGAGAAATGTTAAGGTTATCTAAAAATATGTCTGTGTTTTTTATATTGTATGCGGGAGCTGCATATTTGTTATGAAATCTCCTGCTTTTATTTATATTCCCTACTTTAAAAGCGGCTCTAACCATTCTGTGGTCTGTGTTAAAATTGAGATTTTTTATTACAGTAACATCATTAAAAGCTTTCGGATTATTAGATAAAATGAAATCAATTTCATTCCTATTTAGGCCATTGGGAGAAACCCAAGTCCATTTGCTCGCAGGTTTTTTCTTAAAAAAGCTATTCAGGATACTTAATTTATTTTCCATCGAAAAAGTCACTAATTTTGTGCCATTACTACTTCTTCTGCCATATCCATATTTTCCAATAACGTATTCTTCTCCTTTATTGCATACTCCAATTTGTCCGTTAAAATCACCCATTATAATGATGTTTTTCTTGCACTTATTAAGAGTTTCTTGTAGTTCTTTATAGAAAAGTTCGATTTTTTCGATGCCTTCAGGTTTGTTAGATTCGGTTGGGGCATACACTTGAATGATAGACCACGGTGTATTGTTATTTTGTGTCGGTATGTTTATATTAAGGACAGCTATTCTTTCTGAGATCCCTTTAATTTCTTCTATTTTGTCCGCCAAGTGCTTTTTAATTAGAAAACCTACTCCATACATACCCGGAGTCTCGCCTTTATGATGTAAAATATACTGTCCATTATCCAATATACCTTCTCCAAGACGTCTCATTTCGCTGATACCCAATATATCCCACTTATTTTTAGATAATGCTGCATCAAGTTCTAATAATTTTTCTGGGGTTCTCAGTGATCTAACATTCAAGGTTGCTATATAGATATTTTTCGTTTTATTCTGTGTATTACAATTACAATTCATCCTTAGAGGGTCGTGGTCATTATCCCCCACGATGACCAGTCGGCTTGGGGGAGAGTTATTGTTAACGCTAGTTTGATTCTCTTTTTGTTTTTTATTGGTGGAATTCCGTTTGCCGATGGTTAGTTGCTATTGGTTTGTTCCTGAAGGGTAGTTAGAAAGAGAGTTGGATCGACCACGCATTATATCAAAAGCATTTATACGGTTTACTTTAGCTGATGTCAACGTTTGTTGTCTTTTTGGTTGGTTGTTAGGTTGGGGTGACATAGATACTTCCCTTTTGCGCTTATCATTATTTGTTTTGTTTTCTTTGATAACCAACTTATCGTAATTTATGTAAGCTATATTTCCCTTGTTTCTTTCTTCAATTAATTTAGGTTGTAAAGCTTTTCTTATTTCTAAAACTTCTCTGGGATAATCTTCAGTAATATAAATTTGTTTGTTTTTAAGCAATTTTTTCTTTTTCATGATTTCATTTTTCTTCAGGCTATTTAAAAAGGAAATTAAAATAGGCCTCGCTTTGTCACCTTCTTTATTAAATCTTCCAATGCGATGTATTTTATTAACGTCACATTGTTTCACGTTTAATTCCAGATCATCTCGAAACATTTCTATTACCGTATGCAATAATTCTGTAGTGGAATTATTCCTCTCCTTTATACCAAAAATTACAATATTATTGTTTCTTTTTTCCCTCTTCATATACTCTATCTCTTTCTCAAGTCGTTCTACTTTTAATTTCAAATTTTTGTTTTCCGCTACAATAGGTTCCAATTTAATATCTATTCTATCCATTATTGTAGTAGTTATGGTATCTGTTAATTTTTCTGATTGGTTTTGCATCTCAATTTTCATTTTATCAAATAACAATTGAAATTGTTCTTCCATGTTGTAATCGTATAATGAGACGCTTTATCAGAGTTAAATTTATTCTATGGCAACACTGGTGTTGTTTTGACAAGGTGTCAAAGTCAAAAGTCAAAACTGATTACTGACGTAATACTTGTCGTGTTTTGTATTGACAGATATGTGCCGGTTTACTAACCTCACTCTTTTGCGGATAGTTTCAACTTATTTCCAGTGTAAATTTATAAATATGCCACAAATTGTTGTTGTAGTTTGCACTTCACAACTGCACCGTTATTATTCGCAGCAAATTGTATTTAGTTGATTACTTGAACTATTTTTAAAACAAGATTAAATGCGGACTGACAATAAAGTGATGTTTACGACTCGAGACAGCAAACGTTTAGAAAAATAATCATTATCAATTCCGCTGTAAAATTGATATCGTAGAAATATACGCGTTTTATTTAGCAATATATTGTATATAAAATGGATTTTATCAGTGTATTCACACTATTCGAGTTTCAGGGCTGCTACCGTAGAGATAAAATAATTCTTGTTATAATAATAATATTTACGTTTTTTAATTTGAACTGTTTGTAGAAATTGAAAGATTGCTCGTATTTTAAACATAAATACGTTGCAAATTAGACATTAAAATAAATAATAACGATAATTATAAGGACATTAAACGTGTAAGATCTTACGTTGACATCATATTATAATATGTATATGAATACATAAGTGATTACCATTATCATCATTATCTATTAATTCAACCATGAATGCGAAAGTGTATAGTGTGCATTTGTACATACATATTATGTTTTTTTGCTTCTTGTCTTTCCGTTCGTTTCACGTTCGTTTCCTTCTTTTAAGTCGCAACGAAGCGATTTTATGATTATTTTTGTGGCTGCAGATACTCTTTACCGCGAACAATCTCATTCCCATGAGAATTTCTTTGACTTCGTGGCGAAGCCGCGTGTGTAATCCTAGTTATAATATACGGGTTTCAATGAAGTGCCAACCCTAACACATGCTATATACTGTTAGTAATAGAGGAGTGAATCGTTTGATCGAAACCTTTTACAGCAATTGAAAGGAATGCATTTACGCAATGTTGGAAGTAACATATTTTATTTTAAATCTCAGATTTGAAACATTATGGTACAATACCTACCTAAATGCCTTTTAGCTTCAGTTAAATTTTGTGTTACGTAGAATTGATATATTTAATATATGAATTATTAAATAGCTTTTAACAGTGTCTTTTTGATCATCTAAATTATTTTGCATTGGTTTTCATTAAACTTTAGAGATAAAAACAAAAACAACATTTTTTATTCATTTCAAAATTAAATAAACAGTATAATGGTTTTTAACTTAGGTAATAAGCCGTATACTTAATAGTTTTATGAGTGACTGAATATACATATTTTAGTCTCAAATAACCTTGCTATTGTATGTATTGATTACAATATAATAAATTATTTTTTTCACATTTTTTGGCATTTAGGTCGCTTTTCAAGTCGATTTCACTAACTTCTTTAGGTACCTATATTATAAATCTGCAAGTAAAATATACTTTTCACTGTCCTCCGTAGTTAATATAAAATAGATTTCCTACAACAAAACCTAAGCTAGATCTTACAAAAGATCTTGAACGTGCACATTCGCATCCTTTCTAAGGATAACCTAGGCAAGTAGGTCACAGCCTTAAGCTAGTTCTTTTAAGCTGGGATTAAAACGCTTTCGGATAGACTAAGGTAAACATTTAACAGCTTCTTTGGAGCTGTGAATAAGATAGTTTGAAAGTCCTGTAGTTTGGCCTCTTTTTGCTGTATGCGTGAGATATCCTAGTATCATACTTCTATTATAAATGATTATGTTTTATTAATATAAACTTATAGTGATGTTCGATTTGAACCCATATCTCGTATTTTATTGTAGAGATTTTTTGCTTTTATAACCGCGAAAGTTTATGAGGATAGATAGATGTAAGTTACTTCTGTAAAGAAAAACGGTTAACGTGGGAATCGATGACACGAATAGTCAATCAGCAAATATATTACTTTTTAACCGATTTAAGACGAGTAAAGTAGCAACATGAAGCTAGTTGTACTAAGCTTGAATAGTAAGGTAATATTAAGATTAAAGTATTCATTTCAGATATTAAGCTCCTTCCATAGTCTTAGTAAAAGCAATTTAATGCTAATCTCATTTGAGACAAGAAACTGGAGATTTAGAGTATATAAGAAGAGGATTATCTTTTATATTATACTTTAAATAACTGAAGGCACAATTTTCTGCATGCGAATTTAATTTATTTTCTCTCATTGGGATTGCTTTGGCGGAATAACAATTGCTTCCGCGAGGTTCGGGCTTCTTTTCAGCGTTTATTTACTCTTATTTAAACTCTTTTGTGCTGATAAAACTTGGTTTTGTGAAAAGACGTATATTTTATAAATAGTACTGGCGGTTTTATTGTAGAATTCTTCATAAAAACGCTTTGGGTTAATCTACAAAGAAATGCAGGTTTAGGTAATTCATACTGAATACTTATGAAACACATATTTTTTTTTATTTCTACCAGATTAATTTCTAACGTCTTAAAATATAATTATAGGTAAGTCTATTAATAAACAAAATTTTTTTTTCATTTAATCAAATTTAAATAATCTCTCACTGTTACAAGGTAACATGATTTCCTTTCAAAGCGATATTTTTACTTTTTATACCAGTTCAAACTTTGCATCTAGTTTAAAACAAATCTATACATGATATTTTTATTTAAATTTAATCACTTCACTACATAGTATAAAACAAAGTCGCTTTATCTGTCCCTATGTCCCTTTGTATGCTTAAATTTTTAAAACTACCCAACGGATTTTGATGCGGTTTTTTTTAATAGATAAAGTGATTCAAGAGGAAGGTTTTAGTATATAATTTATTAGGTTTTAGACAAAGCGGGCGAAGCCGCGGGCGGTAAGCTAGTATTATATATTTTAAAAGTATTAGGTAATCGCTAACACTTTACCCGCACATATTTTAAGGCAGTACACACGACAGGATTACGTGCGTAGAATTTACGCAATGCGCTTATCTCAAGCAAACTGCTCTTTAGCTGAATCCGAGGGCTTTTATATTTTGTACAGTGTAAATATGGCTTTATTATGTTTACAGAAACAATTATAAGGGTTGATGTTGCGGCTTTGTTTTCTGCGTGAACGTGTATGAATTGAGCGGGAAAATTTATCGTAACTGATGTTGTTGTTGTTGAAATAAGGTTAAATACTGAAAATAAACAAATTTTGAACCTGAATTTAAATTGAATTATGTACAAATGTTGTAAATATATTCAAAAATGGACGTTTACAAAGAACTGTGAAACATTTTATCTTGAAATTAAGGATAATTTACAGTAGGTACCTACTTTATTTTTATAGTATCAGACAAATATCTCAATCATACGTATATTATTAAGAACATCGTTCCTCTTAGTATTTTATAGTCTTTGATTTTACGCACGTATTCCATTTAGAAATTACAGATAAAGTAATGAATAAATCGCGTTTAAAATCCGTAAAAATCTTTAATTTATAATCCTCGTTCCTCTTTGTGAAATCTATCTATTTATTGACGGTTTACTTATTATTGTGTAAACTATACTATAATTAATGTACTAAATCCATCCTCCTTCCCGCAGTCGGTTAAAACCTTCATACATGCATTTCGTACCCTAGTCGTAAACCGTGAAACCCAGACTACGTGGCTGGAATATCGTATAACCGGGAAATAAACTGAAATCCCTTTTACATTATTTTTGGTCATTATAATGGCAATAAGAACATGTGATGAATGCAAGATTGGAAAATTTATAAATAGATAGCTGATGATAGATAAATAAAATAAATCTGTGGTAAATGGTAAAACTGTGTTATGATGATTCAAAAGTGCTTCAAGAAGAAGATTTAATAAATAAATGCTTGAGTTTGATTTTGAATAAATAATGTGAGTTTTTGTTGTAGTGATTAGTGAGTTTTTTATAAAAAAATGTTTTTATTTTTCAACTGATGTCTTCCACATTAAAATACAGATATCAGAATAATTCAGGATTAATGGGGAGGATGCTAAAAATTAAAAATATAGGTACGAAAATAAAAACAAACAGTGCCTTTCGACGAAGAATGTTTGAAGAAATTTATTCGTTTTCAAAAATAAATTGAACCTTCAAATATTTTTCTTCGGTTATTTTTTTACAATAAACGGAACTGCCTTAAAATTGTCTGAACCAGGCCAAATTGAACTACTTGAGTTAATGGATTTTAATAATTCGAGAAGATTCATCAGAATCGGTCAATCACACAATAAAAAATATAGTCGAATTGAGAACCCACCATTTCTGAAGTGGCTCTTTAAAATTAATGATACTCTTACACTTCAATCCTTTTCCTTGAATTACCTAATTTCACAGTTCATAAAGTTTTGCAGAAAATATTAAAAGTTTTCATGTCCTAAACATGCAATATCGCGTTTTAATTGAAATTTGTATTTCGTTGATTTATAGTCTTTTCTTATTTCCTTGACTTTTTCTTTTCGTCTCGTGTATTGAAATAATGTTTATCAAAGTCATTGCTTTATTTTGATTGTAGGTATTTAGGTATTTACAATGAAATCTTATTTTTACCTACTGAAAAAACAAGACTAATTTAGATTAGTTTTTGAGACTATGAAATATTTATTCTAGAATACGATTTTATAAGACGTTATTACAATAAAGTAATTTAATAATCCGCGAATTAAATTAATATTCAGATGAACTAAATTTACTCTCGCGCGTCGCCTGCATCTGCCAACTATAAAGCTAATTGCGTTGTCTAAAGATGAAATACTTATCTCCCAGTTATTATTTTGAGATAAGCATTTAGATTTGCGTATTTTTATAAATGCAATCAAACTATCTTTATTTACTATTCCTCTACCGTAGTCTCTCTTCTATTATGTTTTGTAACCTGCCAATGTTGTGGAAACTAAGTAAATACCATTTTATTACCTAGAATTAAAAAATAAATAAAATCCACATTCAGTGTTTAATGCGAAGGTTATTAGAAAGTTGAATTGTATACACAAGGCTTATTTGCTCATGAAAGCGTTCAGTCATCAAAATTATAATCAATGTGTGAACAAAATAAAAGCTGATAATGTCCCTAAAAACTTATTAAACAATTTGGCGTATATTAACATACATTATTTTGTTTTACCGTATATATGTATAAAAATTATTTTTTACAAAAAAAATAGTGCTTACTTTGCGAACATCCACCTATTTTGAAGCCGGTTAAAATATCTTAGTCGTAGCGAACTGCAGCACAAAGTACCAACAATACTTTAACGCTAAACTAATTACATAATTAAAAAACAAGTAACAAACTACATACCTACTAAATATAAAACGGAATTAACAGTTTTCCAACGACATAGCACTATGTTATGTAAAGCCAATCCAACTTTAGCGTATGCAAACGGATTCACATGGCGCCTGTCAAATAAACACATAAATTGTGTGCGGTGATGCAATCTGTAGTGATGTGCGGTATCGATGTTTGTAGTAGTGATGGAGTTCTATCGATAATTTTATCGTAGAAGTGTAGTGTTTGTTGTGGGTTTGAGTTTGATGTTTGGTTATGGATTTTGTAGAAGTGATGTTATATAATAATCGATTTAATGTTTTTATAGTTTCTTAAAAGTTAGAAGTGGTGCTCATTTTGTAATATATTAATAGGTGATAAGCTATAAGCTATCAATTTATTCAATAATCTGAAAATAAAATCAAACAAAATACGTTAAACAAAAACGCTAGAGTTATTTTTAACACCAACCATATCATAAGTACTACCTACCTACTGAATTCAAATTATCTAGATATTACTTCACTTGCAATCACCTTGCAATCTTTCTACGGATCTTTATTTGAGACATACGTGAATTAAAATTATTGTTCCTATATCATATCCTTTCTGACAATGTGCAAAACACTATTATGCATAAATGCATATCGATAAAATCCCATTTATCGACACATCCGATCTTATCGTCGGTGACATCACTCACACTGGTTGCACTCTCTAGATTGATTAAAAACTTTATTGACAGCATACGTTTTGGTGAAAAAACTACCCTCGATACGGCGTCGTTAAATTTGATGTGACTGCATTGGGTTGTGAGGAGATTATTCTGTGTGGAATTAAATTCGGGATTTCAGTTTTATTGGTTTTATTTAAAAATATTTACTATAGAGGAAAAATTTTGAAGATAAGTAGACCGTACTTAAGTTATTTTAAACTCTGCTTCGGTTTCAAGATAAAATCGTTTAAACATTATTAATAAAATTTTGAATTGTCGAATGTCGATGAATTTGCAAAGGGATAATATAGAATAGTGTCAAATTATTACGTTTAATCCTGAAATATTGAAATCGAGTGAAACCAGAGCATAGCGCTAGTCTTGTAGTTCACATAAATACCCAGTGATTGGCATTGACAAGTCCGTGAATTTTGAACGATTCTTTTTAAATGTAAATCACACATTGAAAATATTCATAAACAGAATAGAGTTTTCCAATATGGCGGATCAATCGTTAGAAATTCACGGAATTTCTATAATATTATTATATTTCTGTTATCGACATCATTACATTAATATTTATAGAAAATATTCAGTGATACGAAAATTTTGCAATAAATTCAAATGTTTTGTTTCCCTCCATTAATAAAATCGTTTTATTGAGCTCTGATTTACAATATGTATTCCTTTTAATTATTAATTATTCCAATTAATTTAATAAAGTTTATTCCAATTAATTATAATTGTTATAAACAAAATTTATAACAATTATAATTAATTGGAATTATAATTAATTTTTATTTCCAATTAATTATAATTGTTATAAACAAATTTTATAACAATTATAATTAATTGGAAAACTTAACTACAAGAGAAATAATGTGTTTTAACAAAATACTTCCACTAAATTATTACATAGCACATACATTTATTGACAGTAATATTTGTACTGAAATCAGCCTTACTCAATCCCAATGATAAAAAATAGTCTATTCAAACAAAAATCACCTTTATTATTAAAGCAGGAAGGTTCACATCAATGATAACCACCATTACACCATAAAACATAGGTAACTTCTGATTGCGTGTTTCAATTAAGGACTTTATTAAAGTTAATTGGTACTATATATAAGTCACGCAAGTTAGTGTCAAGGTCATATGTACTAGATACAATTTTATTAGGTTTTAGGGTCGTTAGCTCTAGGTTTTATATTTTTATCATTCAACCAATTATCATAGTTGATGAAGGCTGGTATTTTGAGTATTGAGTTCAATGTATTGTTTCTAGAATTGTTAATATTTAATATTTTATGGCTAATTGTATCTATTGATCAAACTGAATCTTTTATAGTCTGTCTGTGATATCCTTTTTATATTTTTTTATACAGTATACTTGGTATACGGTTAACGCGTCCCTCAATAGTCTTTCTGTATTTCTTTCTTTCTGTCTTTGGAACGGTTGAACCAATTTTAATAAGATTTTTCAGTGGATGAAATAGAAGGTCATCGTTGAAATTGTTACAAAATATATTTACAATACTTTAAACTTCATCATATTATATTATGTATATTTACAATAATTTTCATAAGTTCTTAGTGACATTGTTGAAAAATAAAATGTATTATTGTTACTTCGTAGAAAGAGGCAATAAAATCACAAGCGTCATAGCCGTGAAGCTCTGTGGTATTTTAATAAACGCATTACAATGATGAATTGTTTTAATATGTTAAGAATGGCGCATAATTTAGAATTAAAACTAATGTCTGCGGGTTTTTATTTCGCATAAATTTCAACTTTTTGCAGGATTATGTTTTATGTAAATTTGTCACTTGTTTATGTTTTATGTTCGCGTAAATAAAGCCTATATTCAAGGGTCATTTATATTGCTCTAGTCCGCGGCTTTACTTGTGTTATAAAATGCCGTGCTAAGCTCTGCTAAGTAGCAGAATATAATCTATCACTGTGTCAAATTTCATTCTGATCCGATCCAGCGTTTTTGTGTGAAAGAACATCCATCCTCATGAGCTTTTGCGTTTACAATAGTAGATCTCAAAGTAAACGGTAGAGAGAAGCACTTATATTTAATATAAGTGCTTCTAGAATAAGTCTGATTGAAAATATATGTCAGACTGACAGAGTTACTTTTTACTTTATTTTTATTAATTAAATAGAGAAGTACGATTTTCCTTAATAATTAACAATTATGTACTAAAAACATCCTCATACTATTACATATTTGTAGTGCAAATATGTATAAAGTTTAATACAACGCATTGTCAGCTTGCAAGCTAGATCCGATTTGATTCTGACTTCATACCTAGGACATCGAGTTGTGCGTCTCTTATTATTTTAGAAGCAATTTATTTCTTGCAAAACTTAAATGTGTTTGTATGTTTCCACTTACAATTCGTATATCTTACCTAATGTGTATTAATTTTTACCCCTAAAACGTTATTCTAATGATTTTTGCTTTGTACAATTTGTCTTTAAAAAATTATAAAATCCGGGGCTTGTAGTTTAATTTAATTTGATTTATGTGCATAAAGATGCAGCTTTATATATTTTTCATGCATAAGTTTCAAAAAAATTTAGAGTTTAACTTAAGAGTACCTATTCAGATAATTTGTAAAGAAACAAATTTACTTTCATAGTGAGAAAATACAAATGGATGTGGAGAACTATATTGAGGACTCAAATTGAATAAAACTAAAATTAAGGTCGGCAGAAGGTTTTTGTGACAATACCTCTTGCCTCTTTAAGTGGGTTTGGTCCCTATTAGGAATATATTGCGATTGCTGTATAAGATTTTCACAAGGGTATTGATTGTATTCTTATGTATATTACCACAAAACAACTTAAATATATAATTCGTATAAATAATGAATATTCAAACAAAAATAGACCGAAATTAAAAAATAAACATAAGCGGTAACAGCTTTCAAATGAAAGAAGAATCATCACTATCGGTTCATCCGTCCAAAGTTCTTAGGTAAGAAACCAACAAAAAATACCTCCTATTTTAAAGTCACTGTAGGACAGGCTTTTCAAAAACAACACGATAGGACAATAAAGCTTTTCAAAGCTCTTTTCTATGACAGATTTTCTACTTTTTTCTTTATTCTGTACCCGAATCCATTCCTTTATCCAATTCCCACTTTACTTTTAAATAATCACTACATAGTATAAAACAAAGTCGCTTTCTCTGTCCCTATGTCCCTCTATGTATGCTTAAATCTTTAAAACTACGCAACGGATTTTGATGCGTTTTTTTTTAAAGATAGAGTGATTCAAGAGGAAGGTTTTAGTATATAATTTATTATGTTTTAGACAAAGCGGGCGAAGCCGCGGGCGGAAAGCTAGTATTGTATATATTAATATTTTCAGAGCATTTAAAGTTATTGTTCACTTAATACACTCGTATGAATAAACCCTTATATACCTCGCTGATTAAACCGCACTTGACCGAGTTTTAATATCCACTTTCATGTTTTTCGTAATATTAATTCAAAAGTGTTTTCTTTAATCAACTATTGTTAAAAGATCAAAGGTAATGTTTTGTTTCTTTGTGCGGCGTATACAGTACTGTAATGACCCAATATTAAAATAATGTTTTCTGTGGTCTACAATTTTGTAGATAGATCTATACTAATATTATAAAGCTGAAGAGTTTGTTTGTTTGTTTGAACGCGCTAATCTCAGGAAATACGGGTCCGATTTGAAAAATTCTTTCGGTGTTAGAGCTAGCGCGCACCACGACTTTATGCAGCGTGATTATTTTATCGCAGAAATACAACGTATGAGTTACTATGACAATGCGCGCACATGCGATTAAATAATCGCAGCGATTTTAAAATTGTGATTTGTCGCATTTTGCTGCGACTGCTCGCGACGCGATTGTCGCGAAATTGAAATGCAGAATATGAAATTGTATGGTACCGCGCGCACTGCGATAATAAAATCGCACACTCGGGCCCGGCCGGCACTTCACTTGTGTTTCGTCTGTCCAACAGTAAACATCGTAGTGGTATAGGTACTGTTTGGTAAACATAAACTCAGTAATCTGTCAAAAGTTTGAATTTATTTATTTATTAATTTAACACTTTATTGTGCAAGAAACAAAATATACATAAAGGTTACAATAATAAAAAAAATAAATAATAAAAAAGCACAAAGGGCGGCCTTTTGGCGGAATTTTCATTCTATAATAGCCAAAGAATTTTTTGGGATACATCCGAAATTCATTGTATTTCTGATAAAAGAAACCTTTGACAATTCTATCTGCTGTAAAAGGATGAGTCCAATATTGACGAATTTTCTTTTTTTTTCTTCTTATCCTCCGAAGTGGTAAATAAAGACAAGCAACTTGTACGAAATCCATGATGAAAGTGAGTAATGATCACTATTTAGCGCGTTCAAACAAACAAACACTTCAGCTTTATAATATTAGTATAGATAACGTATATAGTGTACTAGTACAAAATATAAACTACTGTACTAAAAAAACCTTAAAAGCAATAAATTTATAGCCCCCCTCACTAACTACACGTCTAATAGGTGTTTCGCCTTAGTGCTTGGGTTTAAAACGTTCCAAGAAATTGTGTAATACAACCTCTAATAATAGCTGGACTAGAAAGGTATATTATGTCCACGATATCGCGAAGAATTCGCTGATATTTCCAGTTGTTTTGAAATAAATCTAGAACTTTCTTATAACATCAGCTATCTACTAATAAAATTCCCTTAAAATGTTGTCCAGTAGACAACGAACAAATAAAAATTGTTTTGATATTTTTTTTACAAACTGTTGCAATTATTGAAATAATGTTATAAAATATTATATAAGAACTAGATTGCCGACTGTGGCAACGCTTATGTTGTTAAAATCCGCAAATTTTAGACTTAACCTTCTTCGACCACCACGTTATTAGAATAAAAATTGGTGCAGTGTTTATGTTTATCGCGAACAGACAGACAAACTGGCGTGGAGGAAGACTTTTTTTATAATATTACGCAGTGATACAGCCGAATATATTATAGTACTAGATTTCCGACCGCGGCTTCGCCCGCGTTTTCAAAGGAAAACCCGCATAGCTCCCGTTCCCGTGGGATTTCCGGAATAAAACCTATCCTATGTGTTAATCCAAGTTACCCTCTATATGTGTGCTAAATTTTATTATAATCGGTTCAGTAGTATTTGCGTGAAAGAGTAACAAACACACACACATTCTCACAAACTTTCGCATTTAACGTATAATATTAGTAGGTAGGACTCGTATCATCTGTTGTCATCATCATCTAATTAATATCCCATAGATTTAATATTTCTAAACATAATAAACCATACATACCACGACAGTTTTTTCACAACAGGCCGCCCGATTTCGATCGCTGATGCTATATTTAGTTTCAATTATTATTATATTACTAGCTTTCCGCCCGCGGCTTCGCCCGCGTTTTCAAAGAAAAACCCGCATAGTTCCCGTTCCCGAGGGATTTCCGGGATAAAACCTATCCTATCTCTCAAGTTGGATCGAACTGCACATGTTGTGCGAATTTTATTATAATCGGTTAAGTGGTTTAGGAGTCCATTGAGGACAAACATTGTGACACGCGATTTATATATATATTAAGATTAAGCGCCCTCCAAACCTCTTGCTAAAGAGCTCTTATCGAGATAGTTAGGTTTGATTTGCAATTCAAGTATATCTTAAATTAATCCACTTATCTACTGAGTATAATCAGCTTAAATGTCAGAGGGTAGAATAATGTTGTTGGGGCTTTCAAAGTGTCAACAAGTTATGGAAGGTATTATTAAATCGATAGAAGATAGGAATCTGTGGTAGAAACATAAGTCAAGCTCAAATTATTTGTTCAATAGGACTTCTTCTAGAAGCACTTTTTAATCGTCATACCACTGTTTCGGAAAACAAGTTCAACCTTTCTTTCCGTTTCAAAGAGCCGACAGGAAACTGTAGTTGCTTTGTTAAAATGTATTATGTAGCGACAGCATTCCATGGATTTTAGATTCTTTTTTATCATAAAATAAATAACTGAAAATCTCCGGACATTGAGAAATATCATTATGTTTAGAAATAATAATTTGAAACAGAATATAAAAGTTATCGCTTTTTAATTTTTGTTATTTAAAGTGTGGATGTGGCTCTATGGTTAAAGTTTCTGATTTCAATCCAAAGGTCGAATGTTGAAGCTAGCATGCAAAAATAATATATGAGTCTTCAATTTACCTGCACATTATCCACTTTACTAATAGTTCAAGGAAACCATAGGTAAAGACCGTCATGACCAAGAATCAGTTCATACATTTTTAAGCTATTGCATAGCTTCTATCGCGGGCCTTGAGCGCGGGGACCGAATCGAGAAATTCCGTAACGAAAAACCTCACGCTCCCCACTCCGACGGACACGGAGGTGTGGCTTGAAGGCATGCTATGCAATAGCTTTACCGCGGCAGTCCCCGAGTGCCACACGTCTTTTTTATTATAGTCGGATTTTCGAAGACTACAGCATGATTACAGTAAGATGGAGATAGCCTTTCAAAAGACTGAATTTAAATACCTGATAGTTGGTATATTTTCAACTTTTTAATATGGAATACATCACTCATTAGTAGTTTTTTTTAATCTTTTTTTAAGTTTATATGTAGTATGTTCCTAACAGTACCTTGTGGTCTTTATTTAGTGGTTGTTTCCATTTTGAAATAACTTTTCTAGCCTATCAAGAATCATTCAGAAATATCGTACAATTTGAACAGTAAATTGTAATGCTATACAAAGAATATTTTACGAAGACTAGTTCTTATAATAGCTATCGTAGATACTTGAATGCACGTTTGCTTTATTCATTCAGACCCTCGTTTCGTTGGTTTTATCGATTCGACATTCGTGGTCATTTTTAGACTGAATGCTATTGTCGTTTGTTGGAATTTCTACTTTATTTCCATTGTACTAGGATCTATTTTATGGTTGGACGGTTTGCTGCAATCGATAAGTGGATTAATAATTGTTTGACTTGTGTTGATTTCTTAGGTAGTTCTAGTGTAGTTGTGTACCTAGTGATCCAAAAGCATCAGAGTCGTTTTGTCATATTTTCAAATCACTTTACATCAAACCATCCCAATTTTTCACTCCACTGTCAATCATGGCAGCCATATATCACTGACCACTTTGTCCTATTTGTCCAAAAAGACAGAAATTGATGAATGTAACCATCCTAAAATGGAGACACTTATTTACTAAATGGAGTTTAGACGAGGGTACTAGACTTTCAAATGGACATCTTTGATCGTAATTAATCACGTTTGGTTCTATTCTTGTGGTCAGTTGAAGTACTTTTTCGATATTTGATGCGATCACGAGAATGGTAACTGAAATTAAACAGATGATGGAGAATTATTAAAACCTAATTTAATGTTAAAAATTGGTTGTCTGTAAAGTCGGTTTACTGACGATAGTTGAACGTGACAACGTCCGATTGTGCTTCTTTGTCGCTCTTTCCGCGCTCTCGCTTGCACTTCAAGTCTTACGTGGAACGCCTCAGAGCGAGGTAACGCCGCATGAGTCATGTTTTTTCGTGCGTGCAGCCGGCTATATCGAATTATAAGACGTTGTCACGTCAAAAAAACTTGAACCTACTTGGGTATATTTTCTATTCTACCTAATTTAAAAGAAAACACTTATAGAAACGTGTTCATCACTTTTGACGTGACAACGTCTTATAATTCGATAGAGCCGGCTGCACGCACGAAAAAAAATTGGTTGTCTGTAAAGTCGGTTTACTGACGATAGTTGAACGTGACAACGTCCGATTGTGCTTCTTTGTCGCTCGTTCCGCGCTCTCGCTTGCACTTCAAGCCTTACATGGAACGCCTCAGAGCGAGGTAACGCCGCATGAGTCATGTTTTTTGACGTGACAACGTCTTATAATTCGATTGAGCCGGCTGCACGCACGAAAAAACATGACTCATGCGGCGTTACCTCGCTCTGAGGCGTTCCATGTAAGGCTTGAAGTGCGAGCGAGAGCGCGGAACGAGCGACAAAGAAGCATAATCGGACGTTGTCACGTTCAACTATCGCCAGTAAACCGACTTTACAGACAACCAATTTTTGATGATTGTTTTTATTTATGTAATTTTGTGTAGGATGAACATAATATTATCTACGAATATAATTGGGCCAGGTTTAGAATATTAATTTATGTTTGTCCTTTGATTTTCCACTTGAAAATGCCTTGAAATATTATAACATATTCCTTGTTATAATTTGATTATTTTTTCATGCTCACTAGGTTGTTATGAATTGATTTCCTCTTATTTTCGAAGTCATTATTTATAATTCGTGTATGAGTCTGTTTTGGTTCTCTTTGAATTATTATTATTATTTATATTTAGCATAAATCAAAATACAGTAAAAGTTATATATTACACAGAAGAATAAACAATTAATTCTGAGCTAAAAGGCGGAGTAAGAAGAAAAAAATATAAATTGAATATTCAATAACGAATCGAATTTGTAACATTTTTACTAGATTTCCGCCCGCGGCTCCGCCTGCTCTGTCTAAAAATCAGTTGCGTACCTAGTTTTAAAGATGTAATCGAACATAGCCCATAGGGACATGGATAGATATAGGGACGGAGAAATTGACTTTGTTTTATATACGAATTACGATGTAGTGATTTATGAATCAATTGAAAAATATGTAACAAAAAACCCTTTTATTTATTAAACAATTTAGGTATACCGTTAAATGAATTTCCACTTTATATTTAGGGTAAATAACTCGCGAATAAATTAAAATCGAATTATTTAAAATAAATTAAAACGAAATCCAACAGCGCTGCGTTCAATGCAATTATGTAAATTGGTGTTGATTTATCGGAATTACAGATTCAATATTTACAATAAATTTTCATCCTGAGCCTGATATATTTAATTTTTAATACAGTTCACTTTTAAAACTAAAAACAGATTATAAACGCAGTAAATAAGACGCAGAATTTAATATTATAAACATAAAAACAAATAGGTGAAATAAATTTCAGAAGACGACTGTAGTTAATATTGGAATATTGATGTCTAATTTTAATTAAGCTGTAAAATGTCTGTCTCTCAAAACTAGAGCATTCACTTCATAGTTTCAACTAAATAATCTATACTAATATTATAAAGCTGAAGAGTTTGTTTGTTTGAACGCGCTAATCTCAGGAACTAATGGTCCGATTTGAAAAATTCTTTCGATGTTAGATAGTCCATTTATCGAGGAGGCTATATATCATCACGCTAAGACCAACAGGAGCCGAGCCACGCGGGTGAAACCGCAGGGCGCAGCTAGTTAGGTATATAATAACTTCAATATCATGCTTATTAGTTAGTAGTATAATAAATAATTACTAAAATGAAACGTTACCCACGTTTGCATGCAATCCGTATGTTCGTTACGTTTTTACGTCTAAAACTGCACATATAGGTATACATATATAGAACTTTCTAGAAAGGCTATCTTTTGCCGCCAAATCAAAACTCGTTAAGTAAAATAGCAAAGAAATGAAACGTGTAGTGCACGCGGAAATATATTCTATGATATTATATCTACTATTTACAGTTCACTTTTCATTAAATATTTGGCACAAAGCCAAATAGATGTTTATTTATGTACTAAATTTAATTCATTAGCAAATACATTTGAACGATGATTACGGCCTGTTTATTGTCATTTCAATTATTAAATTAACTGTATACTGTATTTAATTACGGTGTGAAGGTATTTAATTTATGGTAATTAATGGACACGCAATATAGTAATTATGAAAATTTAAAAAGCTTAATTGTATAAGTATTAAACGAGATTTATGGTTTTCATTCTGATTTAAACGACTGCTTATGAGCTATGTTTTCAGGTAAATCATCACTATCACTACATAGTATAAAACAAAGTCGCTTTCTCTGTCCCTATGTCCCTTTGAATGCTTAAATCTTTAAAACTACGCAACGGATTTTGATGCGGTTTTTTTTAATAGATAGAGTGATTCAAGAGGAAGGTTTTAGTATATAATTTATTAGCTAGTGGTAAATAAATTACTTTTATAAACCATAGCTTCTGTTTAACAGAACAGATTTTGATTGATCTAATATCCATAATAATTGTAGGAATTAAAATATAATTTGTTAACAATGCGGGGGGAGCACGGGTGCAAAGCTAGTTAAAAACGAATAAGGGCGTGAAAAAGTGAAATGTAATTATGTATCGTTAATTTAAAACGAGTGAAGTCACAGTAGTACCAATATCAGAATGAAAACAAAGTAAAATCAATAGCCATTATACATAGATTAATAATGAAAATACGATATTATAGATATTAAAGAGAAAATAATTACGAGGAATAAATTAGACCTAACTACGTTTTATTGCGTGATCCAACCGCGTTTATTATTTCATTTATAGATATTTCTACTCGAATATCCAATTTATATCTAACGACTACACAATATATAAATGAAGCGTTTGTTTCAATTTCAAAATAGTTGAGTTTTCTCAAGTGAACATAAAAAAAAACAATAAAAAAACTTTGATAAGTAAATCTATAAGTGTAATTTTAAATATTTGAGATATTAATTGCACGAAAAATATAATATCTATTCACGCACTATATTCTTTTTTTTTATACAAAAAATAATTGCAAGTTTTCTGGAGCTTTCTTTACTATATTATCTCTATCAGAGTCTTCTTAACCCAATACCTATAAAGTTTTCGCATTTCATTCACATTTAGCAATAACATACACATTACACAATTAGATTTATCTGATTAAATAAAAGGCATTGGCTCTTCAAAATAACATTTAATTACGTCCTCCATTTTAACGGATAGTTATCGATACCATTAAATTTAACGATCGCACTTGATTTATGAATATAGTCATATTGAGTTATTAATGACGTCATTGTACACTAAATTTAGGCACTTATTTCTCTACAAGTATTATGTCATTATGGCATAACACAATATTATTGTGTTCTAGTTTTTATATTCTGGGTTGTGTGAATAGTATTACTGCAACATAATAGTTTTTAAATGTATGGTAACATCAATAGATTGTATTTGTTATGGTTGAAAAAATCCGGTTTTAGACACAACGGACAAAGCCACGGGCGGAAAGCTAGTTAACAATGAAGTATTTTAAATACGCGCTAAATATACGTAACAATATACGACTGGAACTAGGTAGATACTGTGTCTTTCGTTTTGAATTTTCGTTTGGCTTCTATAACTCCCTTTTTATTTGATGGTGGCAACCCTACAAGTTCAACGAACCTTAAAATAATTATAGAGACTAGCGAACCAAGGTACAAAGCTTAACGGCGGGGCATGTAAATTGTAATAATATTTATTTTAGCATTTTCTCTACGAGGTTGGGCAGATAGAGACCCATATTATGAATTTTGTTACAATTATTATTTACTGAAAATAAAATGTTTTCTTTAATATAGGCATTGAGGTTGTAGTCTGAGTTTATTGATTAGAAAGATGATTTATCATAATACAAGCTTCCGCCCGCGTGGTGTTTTGATAAAAGGTAGCCTATGTTCTTTCTCAGGGTCTAAAGATTGTCTGTGCCAAATTTCATCAAAATCGGTTGAGAGGTTTAAGCGGGAAAGACAGACAGAGTTACTTACGCATTTATAATATTAGTAGAGATTAGTAGGGATTATTTCTATTTGTTCGTCTTCTCTATTATATATCTTTTCATTTTTTCAAACTTTCACAACCACGTTATGGTAGAGACCATAGAGTATAAATGACCCAAAAAGATTTACACGCCATAAATCACAGACAGGAAAAAGATAGATGATAAAATATGTTTTATGCAGTGGAATGAAAGCCATTTCGTTCCAACCACTAAAAATCTATTACGAGTATTTTACAGGTACTAGTTGATGCTCGCGACTTCGTCTGTATTAAAAAAGAGGGTGTATACCGAGCACACGTGTAATAAGTGAAACTGCTTTGGTAAAATTCAGAGATACCAGAATCGTCGCCTTACTTCATGACGTGACGATATTGCCATGACACGACCTTGAAAATTTACTCTCAATGCGCCTAAAGAAGTTTCACTTCAAAATCTAATAAGTATTTTAAACTTTCCGTGGATCAGCACATAAATATAAATTTATTGTTGCTTATATAAAATTCTACAGCTTACAAATTTTATATAACTACTAACGGTCCGCCCCGGCTTCGCCCGTGGTCGCTTCGTGGTATATATTTACGTTTTCTCTCCATAAGAACCATCCTCGTACTTGAAGGAATATAATAAAAAAATATATATCGAAATCGGTCCACCCGTTCACGCGTGATGCCGTGACCAAGGAAAACGGGTTTCATTTTTATATATATAGATTTGATAAATAGTTGTAATTGCTAGGTATATTTCAGACATAAAAATAGAATACCTACACATTGCCAAAGTATAAAATATTGGTTTTAATACAAATTTACTACGTAAATAACGTTTTTCTTAAGCTATCTATTACCAAGATCGTTTCACTTCTAATTAAGATCTCGGTTCGATATTACCCGACCGAACGAAAAAGTCATAACGCCAGTTATTGGACCCCTGCTGCTTATTACATCATTATTTATCCGAGTTAACGACTTATTTCACGATTCATTTATCATTTCCTGAAAGATATAAATGGTAGAGAAAGAAATCGGATGTCGATGATGATGCAGAGATTATTTTGGCATATATTTTCATATTTTTCTATAACATATTGTATTTTATCAATCATTCAATAAGTAGTGAACGTAAAAAAGGTAAAAAATATATTTTTTCACTGTGATGAAGCAAATCCTTGGAAAAATTTGACCATTATCTCTGTTTATCTGTTTTTATTGCACAATTTTCATTTACATTGATTATATACAGTTACTATTGTTTGCACAAGTCACACAAATGATTAATATGAACTAAAATAATGCCATACCAATGCTAACAATATGTGCTCGCGGAAGAGATATAAAATAACTAGCGGTCCGCCCCGGCTTCGCTTGTGGTACATATTTCGCAATAAAAGGTAGCATATGTTCTTTCTCAGGGTCTAAAGATTGTCTGTGCCAAATTTCATCAAAATCGGTTGAGAGGTTTAAGCGGGAAAGCGTAACAGACAGACAGACAGAGTTACTTTCGCATTTATAATATTAAGTAGGGATATAATACGATAGCATTCAAGGTGCTACGTAGTGCTACGAAAAAGCTACGCGTAGTATAAACACGGATATAATAACTGTCACTAAACTTGTAACACACCACTAAGCAATGCATAGATTATACATATTACCTTTTTCAATTAAATTGACCAATCGTTAATTATTCACATGTTTGTCTTTATAATATAATATCTTCTTCGCTATGTTTATCAAATTTTCGTGTCACAATGTTAGTTACCATAGGTACTCCTCCGGAACGGCTGGACGGATTCTCATGAAATCTTGTATACCTATTGGGTAAATCTGAGAATCGGCAAGCATCTATTTTTCATACCCCTAAGTGACAAGAGTACGTCTGAACGACGTTTACCGGGACGTTTACATGTCCAAAAATTTTATAAACTGATCAAACACAAACTAACTTTTACGATTCATTCTTTATACGTGATTTAAAAGAACCCTTCATTTTATTGATTATTTACAGACATTCAGTATGAGTTAGCGTTTTCAGAGAACATTACTTTTTATAGCCGCGAGTTATTTTACGACATTAAGATGTGGAAACGTTCATGATGATATTTTAGGGTAGATGAGATAAAAATACTTTGAGGTTAAGATTATTTTTTGGTTATAGGAAAAACCATTTGTTTGGTTATTAATTTATACTTTGTAGTAAGTATATAGAAATATACAGTGTGTCCGGACATGACATACCGATATTTGAAGGGGCTATTCTCCAGGTATTTTTATCGACAATTCAACCCCTCTACAGTCCCCTACCTCACCCCCCTCAAAATGGCAAACCTATCAATTCGGATAGTGAATTTATGAAAATTGTAATAACTTCGAAAGTGAGTGTCACAAAATACTAAATTTGGTTTTATTTGAACAATAACAAGTTATTCTAGGGACCACTAAACAAATTTAATTGATAAGAGTGATGAAACATACTTTAAAAAATTCGAAAACCATTTTGAGGGGGGTGAGGTAGGGGACTGTAGAGGGGTTGAATTGTCGATAAAAATACCTGGAGAATAGCCCCTTCAAATATCGGTATGTCATGTCCGGACACACTGTATATTTACATGTAAGTTTTAGTTTTATGAAAAGTATAATTGTTTATTTAATGACTGTACCTAACAATGTATACATAATATGTGTAAAAAATATATTCTTACTACTTAAAGTCATTTCTATAACTCGGGTAGATGAAATTATGAAAATCTCTATTACTTTGCAAGTAAAAGATATTTTATATTCAATTTATTCATAGATATGTTTTAAATATATGAATAACTAGCTTCCGCCCACGACTTTGTACGTGCATCCCCGTTTTTCCCCGTTCCCGCAAGAATTTCGGGAAATCCTTTCTTAGCGGATGCCTACGTCCTAACATCTACCTGCATGCCAAATTTCAGCCCGATACGTCCAGTGGTTTGGGCTGTGCGTTGATAGATCACTATATCAGTCACCTTTGAGTTTTATATATATAGATAATATTATAGTATCAATGAAAATAGACTTCAGGTGCTAGCACCTTTACCTTTGGAATAAAGTATCGCTTATATAAAAACATTTCGAATCGTATAATTAAATTGTTTCCATCTAATGTTATTTGTTTTAAAAATAATTTCTCTAGGAAATAAACATGAAAAATAACGTATCGTCTTTAAGAAATATAATGGAACCTATTTATGTTAAGATAGGTAATTTATACAGACCGTGCAGTGGATTAAAAAATGATTTATCTTCCCAGAAAATGTAATTTTTCTCCTAAACTTGAAGGCGAGGTATAAAATATTTATCAAAATTTCAATAGAGAAATGAGATTTTATGTTTTTAAATAAGTCAAATTCGTTTATTGTTAACTAGTAATTTTACAACATGCTTTTAGAGTGGTTTGAAACCAAACTGGTGAGTTTCCTGAAGAGTCTTACGATATTCTGGTTTGTTACGTATTTTGACAGATAAATGATAAAATTTACTATCCATAAACAATGAAATTTTGCTTTTAGTTCATGGTGTGTCACGTGTGTGTGTGCAGGTATATGGTGGTGTTCTTTTGCGTATTGATATTGCGAATTCAAATAAAAGAAAACTGATTTGTGGTCTCTTCTGTGATTGTTTTTAAATAAGTTTTCTATATCTTGTCTTATATGGTATATTGTCATTCATAGTAAAACCATAGTATAAAGAGCATTGGTACCTTCCTTGTTTTATAAATATCGTTACGTAACGTTTCTATAATATAATGGGTCTAAAGGCACTGCATTAAAGTTATGCGTAAAGCGTTCAAACGTAAATTTAACTTAATTTCATGGAATTGAATTGCAAATTTCAACCTTGCGCCAATGCTATGTGAGAATTTAGGAAATGGTCTGTTTTCAGGAGTTACAGCTTTACTGTTGGTAATTTCTTTTAGCTGGAAACTTTTTACGTGTGTAAGAGATTTTCATAGATTTTCTTTTAGTTAATTTATTAGTAGGTAGGTACGACACCGAACTACCTTCTCGGCCTTTTATTTGTATTGTATTTTTGAAATAAAATAGTACAAACTAATCTTAATAAATAAGTTTGTAAGTGTACGAAGATTTTTAGTAATTATATTAAATTGATCATGATCCATCAGAACGATCGAATTTCTTTACAAGAACAACGTTAACCGAAGCAAAGTGGGGATTATTTATAAATATTACCGCAATTTAAAATAATATCACTCAGTGGAACGTAATACAGAAATTCAATTAGACAAAGTCCTCGTATCGCAAATTGTATTATGCGTCTGTTTTTACTGCCTTTGATTCAATTATCTTTGTATTTGTAAAATGACTTACTGGTGATATTTAACTTCTTGTTGGTAAGGTTTGTATAACGTTTGCATCTGTGTTTGAACTTTGTTTTGTGATCCTTTTAGGCTTAGGGTAGAAAGTTTAAATATATTACAAAAGTATATTTTTATTATTACTTCTGCTACTTAGTACGTACCTATATATATGTATATATATTTGTAGAAATCAAAAAAGTTACATTTTTAAACCACCGTGTAATATCTAGAAATTTAGGATCTACATATTTTGTTCATAAATAAATATTATGTGATGTCGTATTATATGAACTATTCTATTATTCACAACGATTTTTCCAAATTAAATACGGAATATTATCTCGTGTTATTCTCATGTAAAATTAAATTACTTAGTTAATTTCATGTAAACTATTAGATGCACTACTGAGCAGTGACCAGTTTGCATGATTAATAATTTATGTTAACATATTTTACATACTATATTAACATACCTTATATTTTAGACGTTTTTAGAAGTAAAAATTAATTTTGACTTTAAATTGTTCCAGAAAATTCATCCCTCTGCATATCGTGGAAGAAGATAGCTACGAAAAGGATGTCCTCTTTTACGTGAACCTCGGGGAACCTGAGTTAATCGGTGGTATGAATCTTATTTTCTAATTTATTAATTTTCTAAACACTTGCTTTAGTCGTTTACAAAATTTACTTTTTTAATTTATTTTGTAATATCAAATTATTTTGCTTTTATTCTATTAGCTGGTGTACTTCATAGCGATTTAAAGATACTTCTTCAATCCAATATTTTAATAGTTGTTACAATTCTATGCTGGATATAAATTAAACTATAGAATTTAAAAGAAACTAAGCTACCGCTCTCAATGTAATGTCGACTTTTAAATAGATACACTTTGTTTTATATTATACAAGCTTACCGCCCGGGGCTTCGCCCGCTTTGTCTAAAACCTAATAAATTATACACTAAAACCTTCCTATTGAATCACTCTATCTGTTAAAAAAGCCGCATCAAATGCCGTTGCGCAGTTTCAAAGATTTAAGCATACAAAGGGACATAGGGACAGAGAAAGCGACTTTGTTTTATACTATGTAGTGATAGCATTTGAAACATAAACAAGTGGAATATTAAAAGAGCGTTTGTGAGTTTAAATGTATTCCCATGAGCCACTTTACGGCGAGACGGAAAACAGTGTGGTTTTCGTCATAAATATCAGTCTTGACAGATTTACGTAACCTACTTTATCTGAAGAGGCTAAAAAATATGTTTTTACTCCACTCGTTAGTAACTTACCTTAAATAAGCTTACCTTTCTGTAAGTTTAATTTAATAATTCAGTTAAAATAAATACCTAAATCTTAATTACGCATAACGGAATATTGTGATTGACTAAGTAGGCAATAGTCTGGAATCTTTATAAATACTTACATAGATAAAATATATTCCATTAAAAAAAGTTTCTCAAATAACAAGACGACTGGTTTTAGATTTTGATTGAAGTCACATTAAAGACCTTATCTTTGTCTATGACGTAATTCAATCATAATTAACCTTATAATTATTAACTATCGATAAAACCGTTCATTCCTTTAGGAACAATGCAACATAAAGCAGAAACCTGATATTTGCAATACTCTTTTAGCGTTAGTTAAAAATATGTAATTTTGAATTTATATAATTTTACTATTAATTAATTCTTGGCGATATTTTTTTAATCTGATGTACCCAGTGTCACTCTCACGACGAAGAACGAGAGACGAAGAATCTATTGACACCACTCATAATATAAAAATACGACGAGCCGTTTAGGCTCCAGGGCGTGCCAAAGAAACATATACATACACTCGAAAAACTTCTTTCTATCGCAGTCGCGTAAAAACAATGTTGATTTACAAGAGATCGATACAAAATGTATTCCCTGTTTCAATTATAGCTATGAATCAAGTTAATTGGTGTTCCTGCGCTTCGCTCGTTCGTCCATTTTATGGATACAACGAAACCAATTGACTTTCACGGAATACTGAGTACCTATTGTCTATAGAGTGGACATTTGAGAAATGAAATGTAAAGATATTAGATATTTTTATGTTTTATTAATTATGTGTTACTAAGTTACTGCAAACGAACTGAAAGAATGACTGTAGTTAAACAGAAAAAGGCTCGCATTTACTGCATGAAAATATTGGTCCTTAAAAAAATTATTTTAATTTCTATCATAACCAATATCTACAGATAATATAAAACACGGAAGATACATTATACAGCATTATCGAAAAAATATTTACCCATTTACCGTTACTTCCCGCTCTGAAAAAACAAATCAAGCTATTTTTATCCATAAAATGTAAAACGAATACAAAGATGTATTAAGTCTCCTTCATATTTGGATCACAAAATTGGAAATCTGTACGTGAAAATACACTCGTGCCTTCAAATTGACAGAGGACATCTTGTATTTGATTTTGGCAATTTTTCGCTTCACCTTTCCGAGGAAATTCAAGCTTCTTATTTGTAACAGAAAACCAAATACCTATTCCTTTTTTGTTGTATTATGTAGTAAAAAGATTAACTTCTCTAATCCGGTTTTATACTAAAGTTTTAGCTGCTTTACTTAAAAGGATTGTACCTATATAATAATACTAGCTTACCGCCAGCGGCTTAGGCCGCGTTTTCAAAGAAAAACCCGCATAGTTCCTGTTCCCGTGGGAATTCCGGGATAAAACCGTTACCGAGATCCTATGTGTTAATCCAAGTTACCCTCTATATATGTGTGCTAAATTTCATTGTAATCGGTTCAGTAGTATTTGCGTGAAAGAGTAACCAACACACACACATCCTCACAAACTTTCGCATTTATAATATTAGTAGGACGTTCTATCTAATAATATCATTGTTTACTTTGTAATTAACTAACCAAGAATATAAATTATACAGTTATTCATATCCAAAATTTCGCATAATTGCCTACAGAATCAGTAAGAAGTCATTCTGGTAAGGTAAATCTTTAAAGATGAAACTGTAATATGTACCTCATACGCTTTTTTCCATTATCAAAATTTAGGTAGGTATATTTCGGGAATACCTATTATAATTTGTACGTCGAAATATATCCTTCATACCTATATCTAAATGTAATATTATAGCGTCGTTATATTCCACGCACTAGCAAGATATCTATCAAGTGAAAATATCTAGAAATAAATCCTAAGCGTTCGATATTTCACATAAAACATTGATAACTTCGAACGGTGGGTTTTCGCAATGCATAATTTATATAGCCTCATGGTAACACATAGCAAGTATCAATGGCTATCAATGTGTATTTAATGCCGCCATTTTCCTTTAAAGGTTAATTACTGTTCTAAGGGTAAGAAGCTTTTTAAAGTGAAACTTTTATTACATCGTCTCAAACTTTTTGGTCTGTGTAGCGCATGTCGCGTGACGGTCGGCTGCCGAGTAGGTATAAAGCAGTGTTCGGAGTCATTATCGTACAAATACGATAATTTTGTGCCTAAGTTTCACTTTTACCGTGGTTTCATAAAACCACAGAACATTTTTTTTTTAAGTGGGGAAATCTTCCAAAGATACCCACGGCCCCCGGGGAAGGAGCCGTGGGTTATGTCGGATTCTTACCGACTAAACCCCACTGTCGAGCTGCTTTAATGATGGGGCCGCGGGTATTGGTTGGAATTCTTCCGCGACCGAGGGTAAGAAGCCTGGTAAAAAATGACAATGTATTGTAGCCATTTAGTTTTATCGTTTAAAATGCAATTATTTAAACATCGCGGATTCATAATGTGGCAGAACCTACTGCAATTTGGGTTCACCTCCTCTCCTCCTCTAGTGGAGATTTTAGCTCTTTCTGTACTAAAGAAAATTAATAGTCATTGAAACGAAAAAGAAATAGAAACGTACAGTTTGTTTTGTTGATAGTTGGCTTCGCCGTTCGCGTGATTAAGGCGATGTAACTAAATCACATACCTGTCTAAACTTTTGAGTCAAGGTTTTTTATCTGAGTCAATATTATGTGTTAATTAAAGTCTTTCGCAAAAAACAATAGCCTACATATAAATAAGATACTGTAAACCTAAGCTGTAAACCAAGTGGTTTTACAAGTGTAAATCATACGTGTCATTGTAAATTTGCAAATATTAAAAATTTTGTTAAAAATAACTCTGACAACAGAACTTTTAGACAAACAAAACTTTTTTTTACATTTAAATTCGGATTTCTATGATAATCACAGATAAATGACGTTCTTTTTATTCCTTTGCTATTCAAAGTAGATAATACTCGTGAAGAAAAAGCATAAAACGTTGCATCATTACACGTTAATGAGATTTAGATAAAAAGGTTTATCTGAAGGTCGAATTTACTTTTTCTATTTTCCACAGCTACGTTTCACAAATCGTATTGAGCCTCTCGACTGTGACAACTTTTAAAAGCAAATGTCCAGCTTTTCAATTGAAATGCGGCAAAAAATATTGTTTTTTTCACCTTGAAATTCGCAAATAATCTACGTAAAAGCAATGCAAAAAATACAATAGAACATTGATATGAATTGATTTTTCAATTTGAAATGTAATAGTAAAAAAAGTCTATAGATATTTTATGCAACAGATATAAAAAAGAGCGTGTGTTTCAAGCACACGTGTCAGAAGTGAAACTTCTTTGGCAAGATTCAAAGATTCCAAAATCGTCGCCTTACTCCATGGCATGACGGTATGCCATGACGCAATCTTGAAATTTTACTCTCAACAAAAAAAGGAAGAATGTATTTTTGTTTTCTTTAGTTTATGTAGGTAAAAAATAATATAAACAATGTTCTATGATAGTGATGATGATTACCAACATTATAGGCATTCCTTACCAACAATTAATAAAATCCTCTAAAAGTAAAATTAAAAATTAAAATGAATACATTTTATTACAACAACTAACACTACAATATAATTCTGTATTTTCGAAGCTTAAGCGCAAAACGTCAATATTTTTGTTTTCTTTACTGCCTCTTTGTTGACATAACTCTTATGAGATAAACGTCAAAATCCACCCATCCGTAAGACAAACGATTTGTTCGATAATAGACTAACTTTTCACACTTTACCGTGTTAGTAAATCCCCATACGCCATCCCCTATTTCACTCCCTTTGTGTTGTTTGGTTTTGGTGAAAGACGCGTTTCGCCAAGTTAATTTATAGATACAAAATTATCTGAATGTCTTAAGAAAGCGCGAAGTTACATGCCTTACTTAACCTATAAAGTATGTTTTTTCATGTAACTTGGCATAGTAATATAGCATAACTGGCTAAACATTAAAATCTATTGTTGATAGATGTCACTCACAGGACGTGGCCACCACAGGCCGAAAACATCGACTCATGCTTAATGAAATACCCTTTATTTATTTAAATACTTTTATAAGTATATGTAAATACTTTTATAAGTATTTACATAAATACATAAAAAAATATCTTATTATTAAGATAATAATATTATGGATGATAATTTTGATAAATATCTATATAATCTAAGTTTTTTTGATGCCATAAGATCAAAAACTGCTACCTATTTGACCTTATGCCTATATTTCCCCTCAAACACAAGCATTGGTATAGATGTGAAAATATTTTCCAAAACCATTTCTTATGCAAATAATTCGCGATATACCGCGATTATTCGTAACGGTGTAAAGCCGACAAAGACGCGAAAATTTGTTATTCAAGCTCTCACTGAATTATTAAACAGGTCGTTTTGTTAGGAAAAAATGTTTTTACTTATGTGTAATTTTGTGTGATAATATGAAGATTACTGACATTATATATGTAGTTATATGGTAGTTATGTAATTTGTAAGCGAGATATTGATCGTAGATTACGGGTTATGAGGCTTAAAATGTAGGCAGTATTGCTTTGGAATGGCGGGAAATTCGAACAATATTGTATGATGGACGCAAGATTATGTATCGTTTTTAATTTCTACGTGTGTAACTTGCTTCAGTTTTATATGACTTAAATAAAAATTGTTTTCTGTTTCCAAATGCGTTACGAATTACGTCTTATATAGTATTTTTGACAAAATTTAAAAGTTTCTTATAGAACTTCTCAATACAGATATATTTTATCGTTATCTACTCACAGAGAGAGTTTAAAATGCGATTAATGTATTATTATTAAATATTTTCACGATCTACGAATATTTCACTTTTCGTAGAGCTTTTTTTAATTAATAAGCTTATCTATGAATCATGTACAAAATAAACAGGCGCATAATCTCATTACAATATGTTACAATGCAGGATATTTCGATCCGAATCAACATTCCAGCGAATTAATCACGCAAACTTCATTTCTACAGAGCCAATTTTCAATCTTTTAACCTTTTAATGACGTAAAACAGGCTTCCCATTAAGGCGGGTCCACACAGAGCGAGCAGCCTCGCGAAGCTGCTGCGTGAAGCTCGATCAGTGTGAACGTGACTCGATCGAGAAAAACGTGTGTTCTGCCAATTCCCTCGGCCGAGCCTGCTGAACCAGTGGTTAATATTAAACTGTTAGGACGATTCAAACGGGCTTGAAGAGGAAAACGTAGTGACGATGATATAATCAAACCGGTCGCGGTAGTAGTTTTTACTTGAATTGTGTGTGTTTTTTTTTAATATCAACTAAAATGCAGTTCCGTTTTCGTTGGTTACTTTCGTAACAATACAAAGTACAAATTATAGAATAAATATTTTTTTGTATTTAAGCTACGTCCTCAATGATCGTGTTTTCCACAGTTGCTTCGCGAGGCTGCTCGCTCTGTGTGGACCGCCCTTTTCCGTTTTAGAAGGTTTTATATCGTGAAATACGACCGAGTGGAGTATTAGGTTAATTTGATTGTGTCAATTTGGTCGGCGCCTTGCCTATTTGTACAGCTCTTTGCGTTTTCAGAGCAATGTAATGTTTTGTAATTGGCACATTTATTTCGGCTGTAGGAATGGTTTTAATCTTGACACGAATAGGAAAATGTTTTCAGGTAAATATGGCTTCTTTTTAGAATTGACGGTTTGATGAGCAAAAAGTGAATAATTTCGGTCCAATTTTTGACGTTGATTAAGGTTTAAATAGTGTTAACTATTGGTTAAAAGTTAAGTATGTATTATCAATTTTATGCTAGAATGATTTTAATTTTGTTAAATATGAATTTATAGCGTTATGACTTAATTCGATTTAAATTTTAATAAGAGCGGAAATTATTTCAAAATTAGCTTCATCACGAACGGTGAAAATGTTGGACATTCAACGCCATTTCTAACGTAAATTTCACAGCCGATTATGAGACGTTTTACATACAGCTAGCATATTATAAAATATGGTAGATACTTAATGCGTTAGAATAAAAAATTCTAAGTAAAAAAAACTTGGGGTAGCCGCTTGTAATAACGAAACTCAAAAGCGTCTGAAAGTTTTTCTAAGCGTAAGTTTGTAAAAATATTGAACAATTTAAGTCTCTACTATATTTTATTAAATAGAAGTATTCTTTAGTTTTGATTTAATATGTGTCTGATCGTCATAATATTTTCTATATTAATATTTATTTATACAGCAAACTTCAAATGTCAAAGGATTAAAAACTTTGATATTCAGAACCATAAATAAGAGAGCGTATGAAAACACGGCTTAGAGAAAAACGCATGTTCTTTTTCTATTAGGTATTAGTATTAAAAGTCCCTATATTTGCTTTTTACAATTTACAGGAGTTATCTATAAATCGTGGAATATAGTCCAAGAGCTGATTAGAATTTTAAATAAGTTTTTATATTTTTGTTTATAAATTATTCTTATGCACTTTTTACTAGTACACCTATATTGTATTCTATGTATTTTATATTACGCATGTTTAATAATCTATTTTTTCTTCACAATCTTCTGCACTCTTCACTGATGGACCGTCTCTGTGTTAAGTAAGATTTTTGTTTTATGTTTAAGTAGATATTTAGATATGTACGAGTTTTCCTAAATAATAATTCAATTTTTTTTAATAAACAGGTGATAAGGGATGGAGCAGATGTGTTAAAAAGAAAATGTAACATATCTAGTTTTGCAATTGTATTAATAATCCTTCCATGAAATTGTTATGTTCGTCATTTCAAAGTTATGTCGATCAGATCAAGCTAACGTGTACAAAGAAAAACTATTCAAATTATTATAATTAGGGCTGATTTTTCAATCCTTGGTTAAAACTTATTCGTCGAATAATGTATAAAACTATCATTTTAAAAATGTATTCTAATTGCCCGTATTTGACAGTTTACGTGACATTTTAATATTATCGTGTAATAGGTACTTTATTGGACGGATAAGTTTTAACCAAGCATTGAAAAATCGGCCCTTAGTACCTCTACCATTTATGTAACACACACATAACCATTTAAATTGGGTTTTTCTATCTTTTTCTTTCCCTTTCCGCTTTTTGCGAAATAGAGTCATTTTTGTCAACAAAGCAATGTTCGGATTAGGATATGCTCTAAATCAGTGACCTGTATGAACTTAAAATGTTATATTCGCAGAAAATAGTAGTTCTGAATCCACCCTTTATTACTATACATTTTCAAAGCTTTACGCTCAATATTAAATTCCTGAAAGTGGATTGTATGAAAAATGTGCGCATGGAAAACTCTTACATATCTTGTTATTAGCTTGTAGTCGTCGAGAATAGAACTTGCATAGAATAAATTTAGTAAAGCTATTTTTTTTAGCTGAACTATATTAAATAGTATTTTTTTCAAGGTTTTTGATTGTCCGTTGTTTATTGTAATTTCTCCACTAAATATATATATTGAGTGATATGAATTCGAAACCCAGTTGCTAATCATACGAAGGTACAAAACAGACACAAAATAATATGTCTTTAGATTAATCTTATAAGTAGATAACATCCTAAGTTCTAGATATTCTATTGAAACTATATTTCTAGAGCACTTGAGATGAAATTGAATTTCAACAAATTTTGTTGATAAGCTTTTCAAAAAACTATTTAGGGCTGATTTTTCAATCCTTGGTTAAAACTTATTCGTCGAATAATGTATTAAACTACCATTATGGTCCAAGAGCCAGTGAACCCTGGGAGTAACGGTCTCCCTGTA